>PVLC010028966.1:0-20549 GCA_004027655.1 Graphiurus murinus
GCACACCTGTAATCCCAGTACTTGGGAGGCTGAGACAGGAGGATCACAGGTTCAAAGTCAGCCTCAGCAACTCAGTAAGACTCACATCAAGTTAGCAAGACACTATTTCCAAATAAAAAATAAAATAGGGCTGGGGATGTAGCTCAGAGGTAGAATACCCCTGGGTTCAATCCCCAGTACCACACACACATAAAAGTTAAGAGATAGTATTATAGAAAAAAATCAAATCATTATTTATTGGTGGCAGTAATAATATTTAAAGATAAATAACCATATATTTCCTAGATTTGATGAAAGTCACAAATCTTAAAGTTGATGAAGCATAAAAAGCCCCAAGCAGAAGGAATTTTTTAAAAAATCTAAATCAAGTGATTCCCTAGGGAAACTTTACGATGCCAAAGGAAAAAGAAGTTTTAAAAACAACCATAGATCAGAGACAAATTGCTCACACAGAAGCAATTATAATTGAGGCAGACTTTCCAACAGCAGTAAAAGAAGCCAGAAGATGGTATAATAATATCCTTCCAGCACTAAGGGAGAAAATGTTTCAACTTAGGATATTCTATCTAGATAAACCCAGCATCAAAAGTAAGGAAGAAATAAAGACATTTTTAAACACATAAACTGAGAGGATTTACTACTGAAAATGTACCTTGGAAGGAAGGGAGGGGAACTGAGGAGGAGGGAATGGCATACAAAAGAATGTTGAAAACTAATGACAACAAAATAGTTCATATACGAACCAATCTGGTAAGAATTGAATGAATAAAGAAAAATAATTTCTAATATAGTAGCATAGTTATAAGTAAGATGGAATTAAAATATTAAAATAACTTTGAATATGGGAGACTGGTGCTCAGAGTAAAAAAATCTGGGGTTCTTGTGTTATTTGGGAGAAAGACTATGTTTTTGGTTAACTTTAGACATCGTTAAGTCAAATACTCCTGTTAAGTATTTAAGGGTAATCATTAAAAAGAAAAGAAACATAAATAGATTATATAACATCTAAACTAATACAGGTAAAAATAATTAAAACTTGTGTTATTTAGTCTAATTTAAGAAATAATGAAAATTTAAAAAGAAAAGTTAATGGTAAATAAAAAAAATACCAGAAGAATACAGTAAAATACCTTCAAAAAAAATAAGCTCTACTAATGTAAACAGATTAAAAACAGCAGTTAAAAAAGCTTCTCCAACTTTTTAAAAAATAAACCTGGTCATAAACTATTTATGAAAAATGCATCTAGAACAAATAACAGAGACTTGGAAAATGAATAGATAGAAAATAATATTAAACAAACAAAAAAACCACAAAAGGGTAAGAGAGTCATTACATAATCTGAAAATAAACAATTTACTAAGAAAACAAAGTAACCTTGAACTTGCAACCTCTTAACAACAGTGTCAAAATTTATCTCAGCAAACACAGATAGAATTACCAGGAGAACTGACAAATCTCTAGTCATAATGGAAGATTTCATTCTATATCTTTCAGTGATTGTTAATGGAAGCATTTCAGTAACAGCCAGTGACTGAGACAATTAGCTGGCCAGCAAAAATCTGTGCTCCTTCTACAATGTGAAGTTGTCACTGTGATGTGGTTGTCCCATCCAGGACTTCATTTTCCAGCCCCTTTGCATATGGTGTGATTACATGACTTGAGATTGTTTGTTTGTTTGTTTTGGTCTCAAACCAATGGGAATAGAAATGACAAATCAAAACATCATTGATGTGTTTATTTGCTGCCTATCAGGTTGACAACATTTTAAGTCTTTATAATACCAAGCACTGGTAAGTATATAAAAAAAGTAGGTTGCAGTACATTGAGCTCCACAGAGATAGCACAGGGGCAAGTAAGAGCTGGACTCCCACTGGGTGTTCCCGGCCTCACTGAGGATTAACTAAATGTACACAAAGGAGATCCTAGGAAACCAAGAGACAAAATGTGCTCATATGCATTCTTTGTACAAAATTGTGAAGAGAAGCACAAGAATTAGGAGTTTCAGCAACTTTTCAGTTTCCTAAGAAGTATTCAGAGAGGTGGAGGACCATGTCTGCTAAAGAAACAGGAAAATTTGAAGATACAGCAAAGGCAAACAAGAACTGTTATTAAAGAGAAATGAAATCTATAAACCTTCTAAAGGGAAAAGACAAAAGCTGGACTTGGTTTTACATGCCTGTAACCCCAGTACTTGGTAGAGTAAGACAGGAGGATATCAGATTCAAGGCCAGCCTCAGCAACTTAGCAAGGCCCTCAGCAACCTAATGAGACCCTATTTCCAAATAAAAAATAAAATAAGGCTGATGGTGTAGCTCAGAGGTAAAATGCACCTGGGTTCAACCCCCAGCACTACAAAAATAAATAAAATAAGGAAAAAAGAAAAAATCTCAAGGATCCCAATCAATGCACCCAAGAGATTTCCTTTGGCCTCTTTCTTGTTATGTTCTGAGTATTGCCCCAAAGTCAAAGGAGAACATCCTGACCTATCCATTGGTGACATCGTAAAGAAACCAGGGCAGATGTAGAGTAACACTGCTAAAGATGGCAAGTGGCCCTGTGAAGAGAAGGCTGCTAAGCAGAAGGAGCAATTTAAAAAGGGCATCAGGAGGGAGGAAGGGAGTGGGGCAGGAATTGGGGAAGGGTTAAATGAGAAATGTGTGCATGTATGCTTTTACCAGCTTGTACCTAACAAAGATGTATGATTACAGTGCACCAATAAAAAAGAAAAAATAAATAAAAAGGGCATCACTGCATGCTAAGTTAAAGGAAAGCTGAAAACACCCTAAAATAAAGTTATCAATGTAAAAAATTGAGAAAAGGAAGAGAGAGGAAGAGAAGGAAGATGAAAAAAAATGTAGATGAAGATAGATAAGTCAATCCCAGCAGTGGTGTCTCGCGTTGTAAGCATTTAACCCCCTTGTACCTGACTCATTCATCTTAAAGAAAAAAATTACTGAAGTGTAAGGCTGAGAAATAGTTGTTTTTAAACTGTACAGTTTCTTTCTTTCTTTCTTTTTCTTTTTTTGTACAATGAACACAGTATTGGATGCGCACTTAGTTAGACCTATCCTGGTATCCATTAACTTTGTCTAGCACAACATGAGGATGGCAAGTTGCATGGAAATTTAAAGCATGTTCTTATTGGTGCACAGCACACATTAGTTACGTATGGGATGGTAGTTTTTTCATCTTAAGTTGTTTCTGATGAAGCTTATACAAAACAATTATTCTGTAAACTGAATATCACACTGTAATTGCAAAAAAAAAAGTTATAACTGTTTTGTTGATAGTCTGAATGCTTCTAAGTAAATATATTTGTATTAAAAAAGAAATTATCACATTATTTGTGTGAATGTATATTGGTACAACTACTTTGAACTACAATTTAGTAATACATGAAAAAGCTGAAAAGGTTAATGTTTAATGATCCCAAAAATCTTTTCCAGGTATCTTAGACAACTAGAAAGAATTTCAGGAATTGTATAAGGATATCCACTACAACACTATTATAACAAATGGAGACAACCTGTCTATCAGAAGGAAAAAGATACATACATTCTACTTTATTCATATAACAAGTTCTAATCATAATAGATTAACCGGATCTATATGTATCATCGTGAGTAAATCTCTAAAAAAATGAAGAGTGAGAAAATAAAATTCAAAAAATGATATTCTCTATGGGTTATTACTTATGAAGCTGTTTAAGAACATAAAAAGTAGGATACATTTAATGAGTAGATGCATACCTAGAGGATGCACTAAGTCAATGCATAGAAAATGTTGCATATGTATTTCAGCATAGCTACCTCTAGAATGCAGTGGAAAAAATGTATAGATGAGGTTAGCCAGCTCTCTAATTTCTTTTTTTCTGTTAGAAATGTGAAGAAAATATGGCAAAATAGTACATAAAATAATATAAAAGATGTCATGTCTCTGGGTGCTGGAGACATGACATCTTTTATATTATTTTATGTGCTTTACCATATTTTGAAACAATAAAATAAAATGCAGGTATTACCTCTTAACTTTCCCTTTCTTTCCTTCCATATACCAATTGCATTAATAGTCTTGAAATATTCATTTAGTAGTTCATTTTTTTTTCCAGTAAGTACTCATTATCTATGATGCATCCATCACTGGGCAAGGCAGCAAGGATATATAAATAATCAAATATGGATTTTTGCCATTAAGACAAAGTTCATAGTCCATGCAGTTCATAGATTATTGAAATCGGATACCTGGGATAGAAATATACACAGGATGCCATGTGAACAGAAATTAAGAGCTATAAAAGGATCATTATAGGAGGTGCTACTTGAACTGAGGTTAGTAATGCATTATCATAAACAGAAGTGACAACTTGGGCAGGATTACTGAGGTAACAAACATAGTTAATTTCTCAGTTTCAATAACATACTACATACAGTTATACAAGATATCACCATTGGGGAAACTGGGTGATGTGGATATGCTAGACCACTTTGTGCAAATTTGGTAATTTCTTGTGAGTCTACATTTATCACCCCCCTACACACACACACACACACACACACACACACACACACACACACATGAAAGGCAGAGTTCGGAAGATGTGGCAAGAGTGGCCTACAGGCACCATTTTGAAAAGCAAGCTCATCAGTTTGGACTTACCCTATGTTCTTGGAGAATTTTGAAGGGGTTTAAGGTGGAAATTGACTTGATTCCTGCTACTTGCCTCTAGTTTTTCTTGTATAACTAACTGGAGTGAAAAAAAATCCTTACTCTGCAACAATTATCTTAAGTCTCTAGTGCTTTGCTTGTTTTTCTAGGATTTTACCCTTTTAAGACTGGGGGATTAGCTAGCATGATGGAGCACACCTGAGACAAGGATTGTAAGATCAAGATCAGCACTTAGTAACTTAGCAAGATTCTGTTTCAAAATAAAACAAAAGGGCTGGCAGTGTAGCTCATGGGATAGAGTGCCTCCGAATTCTCAGTACCACAAACAATAAAAAATTGAAAAAAAATTAAGACTCGGGGCTTATCCTCTGAGTGATCTTGGAAAATCCTCCAAGGTCTAATTTTCCTCTTCATCACATAAGTCTTGAAGTAAACTTTGCCACCTCTCTCCTATTGGCTAGCTTGGATACCTAGGTTAGAAGATATTCACAGTGGAAGAGAAGTCAGGATGAATAAAAGCAGCATTACCCAGGGGTCTGGTCCACTAAAAACCCAGCAACAAATAGCCATGAAGAACAGGTTTTAGTTTGTTACAGTAGTTTATTACATCATCTATTTACTTAAAATATTTATTTTGCACCAGTACCACTGTAGATTCTCTGGAAATGGTGAAATGAGTAAGATATAATTCTTGCCCTTAAATACCTTCGGTTGAGAGGTCAGAGATATGTAATAGTCATGGTAAAGAATAAGATCCATGCTGGTGGTTTACAAAAGCAGAATGTCACATGGAAGGAGAAAGTCAATTCTACCCGAGAAGGTCGGGTCACCAAGGAGCCAAGGAATCTAATCTAATTTATGAGGCATAGAAACTGAGCGATGAGTAGCAGTGACCTGAGGTATATGAACTGTATTTGTCTTTATGTCCTAGAGTCATCAATTTTGCATGTTATAAAAGTAATCAGGTACCTCTTCCAGAGGGGAATGAGTAAAGACTCCAGCAATGTTTTCCTGTACTGACCCATTTGAGAGGTTAGAGGTCCTGACACATAATGAGGAGAAAATCCAGAGGGAAAACATTTCCTAAGAAATAAAAGAATCAAAACTTGTGGAGGATATTTTAGATGAGGGACAGGGAAAGCAGGAGAATCAGTCATTCATTTACTCATTCGATGAATATTTATTGAGCCCTACTGTAGGCAAAGCACTCTTGGAGTATTTTAGTATGTTGAAAATTGCAAAAATCAATCATTCACATGAGTCTCTAAAATTACCATCTAGTCAGCAGGCCCTGGTGCAGCCTTTCACAAATGACTTCTCATTCAAAAATAGTGAAAACACAGAGAAAGAGAATAATGATCTTAAAGAAGGTGGCACACAGTTTCAACATTCTTTGTTGTCTTGCTTGGCTTAGAGATCTAGAAGGTCCTCTTGCTCAGAACACCTGGGCTGTCTTTTCTCTCTTGATCAGGAGCAATATTTTAGATGTACCAGAGAAGTTTCCTCACAGTCTTGTCTGTACAGCCACCAGAGAAAGGGTAAAAAGAGCCAAGTGTTATAAGAGTAAGGGACAGAGGAACAAGGATGAGAGGAAGAGGAATGGGATGGAATTCTATACTCCCTGGGCTATAGATTCTGTTACTAACATCACCAGAACATGGGAAAGAGCTCCGTGCTTCCCAGAGCTTGCTGCATTCTGCAGAGTTTTTGTTTATTTGCTGAAATGGTGGAGCTATTATATTGGTCTTTCCAACCAAGCTTCTGAGAGTTTCAAGAAGTACCAGGGGGTCAGAGGCTGGGGTCATTGGTGACTCACACAACCAACCTAAAAAAAAAAAAGCACAATTTGATGAAATTTCTTCTTTTGGGGGACGATTTCTAATATCATCATCAATAATGAGAAAAAATAATTAATATTAATTGAGGGCTTTGTGTCAGTAACTGTACTAACCATTTTAAATGTTCTCTCTAGTCCTTCTTTCAACTCTATGACATAGAACCTATTACTCTACAAAGTGAATATATTTAAAAATATATTTTTCCTAGAAGAAAAATCTTATTGAACAAGTTAAAAATTATAATATTTCATAACAGAAATATCTTGTTGGTCATGATGAATTCCCAAATGGATAAACAATTGAATCAAACTTTCCCCAAAATAAATATCAATAATATTTATGGAAGATGTTATTCTTCGATTCACTATAAAAATAAATTTTAAAAATCCCCCCAAAATAACAATAAGCTACTTTTTAGGAAACATCACACTTTTGTAATATACAGTGTATTCTTAGAATGAGCAAAGAGAGCAGGCTTGTTTATGATATTTTCAGAACTTTCCTGAAAGTTAATTTTGTAATATGTCTCAAAGCTATAAATAATCCATATTTTTTCCCACAAGTAATTCAACTCCTTGAAATTTATTATGAGATATTAAAGATGTGCACAAAAATTTATAAAAATATTATTGAATTATACAAAATATAAAAGATGAAAATATCCTAAATATCCCAAAATTCAAATTTTCTTTTGAATTAAAAATATACTGTTAATTTAAATAATAGACTATTATGCAAATACTAATAATAATAGTTATGAATTCCCCAACTTTGATTTTTTTCTCTTTCAAAATAGTTTGTCATTTCTTTCAAGATGGTTTGCATTTCCATGTAAACTTTAAAATCAGCTTGAACATTTCTGCAAAAATCTCAGTTTGTATTTTGATAAGAATTGTTTTCAATCTACAAAGCAATTTGAAAAGCATTGCCATCTTGACAATGGTCTTATGATTCATAATAAGGGATTTATTTGTGAATATTCATTTACTTAGATATATGAATTTCTTTCTCTGATGTTTTGTGGGGTTTTGTATACAGGTTGTATACCTCTTTCAGTATATTTATGCGAAGTATTTTACTGTTTCATATTCTACTGTAAATATAATTCTTTTCTTAATTTCCTAATTTTTTATTGCTCTCTGCTAAGATATAGAAATACAATTGATTTTTATATATTGATATTATATCCTGCAACGTTTCTGACTTCTTTATTCTAATAGATTTTAGTGGATTCCTTGAGATTTTCCACATACAAATAAAATAATTTTTACTACTTCATTTCTTCAAAACTTGATGTCTTTTCTTTTTGCCTAATTGTACTGGCTAAGAACTTCATTGTTGAAGCTGAATAGAAATTGGGGAGCAAACATTGGTGTCTTTTTTCTTATCTTAGGGGAAAGGCATTAATCACAGTTATAGTATTAGCTGTAGGTATTTTATTTATTTATTTTTATTAGGTTGAAGTCTTTTTTTTGTATTCTTAGGTTGTTGAGTGTATTTTAATGAAAGTGTGTACTTTGGTTCTTCAGAATTTAAAAAGTATGTATATATTTTTAATTTTCCCTTTCAACTGAAACTTTTTACTAAAATTGTAAGTGAATTTATAAAACATTTACAGAAGATCTAATCCCAATACTCCCCAAATTATTCTGTGAAATAGAAAGAAACGGGACCCTCCCAAACACATCCTATGAAGCCATCATCACATAAATACCAAAGCCAAATAAAGACAGCTCAAGAAAAGAAAACTATAGGCCTATGTCATTGATGAACTTAGATGCAAAACTGCTAAACAAAATACTAACAATGTGCATTCAAAAACCACATCAAGAAAATTATACACCATGACCAAGTCAGGTTCATCCCAGGGATGCAAAGCTGATACAACATAGGAAAAACAATCCATGTAATTCACCACATAAACAGAATCAAAGACAAAAATCACATGATCATCTCAATTGATGCTGAAAAAGCATTTGACAAGTGCTAAAAGCACTTCAGAGAATCAGAATAGAAGGAAAATACCTCAACATCATGAGGCAATATACAATAGGCCCACAGCCAACATCATATTAAATGGAGAAAAACTGCAAGAGTTCCCACTAAAAACAGGAACAAGACAAGGATGTCCATTATCACCTCTTCTGTTCAATACAGTACTTGAGACTCTAGCCAGAGCAATAAGGCAAGAGAAGAAAATCCAAGGGGTAAAAATAGGGGAAGAAGAACTAAAACTATCTCTTTTTGCAGATGATATGGTAATATATTTAAAAGACCCAAAAAACTTACAGAATTGATCAAAAATTAAGCAAAGTATCTGGATACAAAATCAATCTTAAAAAATCAGAAGCTTTCCTGTATGCCAACCATAAATCCATTGAGAAAGAAATCCAGAAAACATTTCCACTCACAATAGTACCCCGAAAAATAAAATACTTAGAGATAAACCTGACTAAAGAGGTAAAAGACCTCTATAAGGAAAACTATAAAAAGTTGAAAAAAGAAATTGATGAAGACCTTAGAAGATGGAAAGATCTTCCATGCTGTTGGATAGGCAGAATAAATATCATCAAAATGGCCATCCTCCCAAAACTGACCTACAGATTCAATGCAATACCCATGAAATTACCAAGGTCACTCCTCGCAGACATAGAAAAATCAGTCCTTAAATTCATTTGGAAGAACAACAAGCCCAGGATAGCCAAAGTAGTTCTTAGCAACAAGAACCATGCAGGAGGGATCACAGTACCTGACTTCAAACTCTACTACAAAGCCACAGTAATAAAAACAGCATGGTATTGGCACAAAAACAGACACATAGACCAGTGGTGCAGAATAGAAGATTCAGAAACAGACCCGGGTGCTTACAGTCAATTGATTTTTGACAAAGGAGCCAAAAATATACACTGGAAAAAAGATGCCTCTTTAACAAATGGTGTTGGCAAAACTGGTTAACCATATGCAGGAAAATGGAAATAAACCCCACTTTCTCAACCTGCACAAGAGTCAACTCAAGGTGGATCAAAGACCTGGAAGTCAGGCCAGAGACCTTGTGGCTACTTGAAGAGGGCATAGGACCAACTATTCAACACATAGGCACAGGTAAAAACTTTCTCAACAAGACCCCAAAAGCACAAGCAACTCAAAGGAAGATCAATACATGGGATTGCAGTAAACTGAAGAGCTTCTGTGCAGCAAAGGAAACTATCAAGAACCTCAACAGAGAGCCCACAGAGTGGGAGAAAAATTTTGCCAGCTACTCTTCTGATAGAGGACTAATATCTAGGATATACAGAGAGCTCAAGAAAATAACAGCTAAGAAAACAAATAACCCAATCAAAAAATGGGAAAAGGATCTAAATAGACACCTCACAAAAGAAGAAATACAAATGGCCAATAAATGCATGAGGAAATGTTAAATATCATTAGCAATCAGAGAGATGCAAATCAAAACTACCTTGAGATTTCACCTAACTCCAATCAGAATGGCAATTATAAATATCAGGAACAACACCTGCTGCGAGGGTGTGGAGAAGTGGGAACCCTAATACATTGTTGGTGGGATTGAAAATTAGTGCAACCACTTTGGAAAACAGTATGGAGGATCCTCAGACGAATGGGAATGAACCTACCATATGATCCAGCAATACCACTTCTGGGTATCTACCCAAAAGAATGGAAACCAAACTATCAGACCAATGCATGTGTATCTATGTTTATAGCTGCACAATTCACAATAGCCAAACTATGGAAACAGCCAAGATGTCCATTGACAGATGAATGATTACAAAACTATGGGATATCTACACAATGGAATTTTACTCAGCCATAAAGAAGAACAAAATCATGTTATTTGCAGGGAAATGGAAACATTATGTTAAGTGAGATTAGTGAGTCACAAAGAGTAAAAAACATATGTTCTCCCTAATATGCGGGTGCTAGGGAAAGATGGGGCATAAGAGGGACTCCAGATGAAAAAGGAGAAACCCTACATAAGTAAAGAAGGTGATGGACGGGGGTGGGGGGCACCCTAATGCACATGATATACTTTCACAAATATATCAAAGTCCACTACTAAACTGAAGTTGAGAAGGAGGGAGGGCAAGGGAGTGGGATGGGAATTGGGGAAAATGAGAAATGTGTGCATATTATCAGCATGTACCTAACAAAGATGTATGATTACAATGCCCCAATTAATAAAAAAAGACTTATGAAAAAAATAAAATATTTGAAAAATTGTATACATTGAATTAGGCATGCTGGTGCATGTTGGAAATTATCCTATGACTGATGAGGGAATCAGTAGGAAGAAGTCAGTTTGCCCAAATCCCCTGCCTTTGTGAGCTATTGCTCAAATCTCAATTCATAGCTCTTCCTTTTCTCCCTCCCTACTGTGGCAGATTATATGAATAGCCAACTCCTTTCATATGTGTAGAGTAATGACAAATTTAAAAAGTCTATACCTAATTTTCCCTTGGAAGAGGTCCTAATAGGAATTAGAGTCTACAGTAGTAGGCTTTCCTGAAAGCCTAATTTAGATTCTATTTCTTCAGACTATCCAATGAGTCTGTATTGTTTATGCCCCTTCTCAGCTTAAATGTGTTAAGTTAGATTCAATTGTCTACAATGAAGAATCAGAAGCAATTATAGTCACCAAAGAAGTTCCCAGAATAGATGAAACTGGTATTGTGCTCTAGGGGGCAGGGAGCTTTATTCATTCAACTTGCAGTTATTGTTGAGGTCTTACCATGTTCTCAAAGCTGTGTACCATTCTTTGCACATTTTTAATTTTTTACCTACTTACTAATCATCATAAAATGTTAATAATACTTATAATGTGGAATTTCTGTACAAATTTCAAGTGAAAAATAACGTACCAAACATTTTTAATTCTAAGTACCATTGTACTCATACAATTTTCATATTTATGATAAAGAACTATATAAAATGAATACTTTCCTAAAAAGACTGGATTATCAAATAAGTTTACCATCACTGACATTGTCCAGAGATGGAATAATAATATAACAAAGATATTATACACAAGTCCCCTGCATTGCAGTGAAGCTTGATTGAATAATATTCCAAGAATCTTTGCATCCCTAAGTAGGGAATCCATACTTCAGATCTTGCAATATACCATTGAAGCAAAGCAATAATTTGTGCATATGGACTCTCTCCGAGAGTGTAAATCTCCTTTATGTATGCAGGTGAAGTTAGTCAATGGTTTATTTGGGTATATAGATATAGCTTGATGAACTTATATCCCCCTTGTTCCTAATTATTTCTACCCTGATATGGCAGTCTATTACCTAACATGGCATGCAACTTCTCCCTGGTGCTGCCTCCACTGCTCCCACACCAGGGGAGTGGGAGAGCAGTTTGCAGCCAATTTGATGTACCAAACCATGAGTGGTCCTCATTTGGACAATATCTTTTACCTCCAGGTGGCTGTGCCCATTCTCACTGGTAATTACAATACTAGGATCTAGCCTGGAAAAAACTGACAGCTTTGCGAAACTGCATCTCAAACCAGACTCCTAATATTCTATGTCATTAGCCACAGCTCATTTGGTTATGTTGTGATGATAGGAATTGTTTGATGTGTCTTCTATTGGAAGAAAAATGAGTTCAGCAAAGATAACTACATGTTCATGTTCTTATTATATTTATAAAATCAGCCTATCAAATCCTAGATAGTTGCAGTTTGAACATTTTGATGTCCAGGGATCACAAAAGGGGAATCATAGTAAGTGTAATGAAAAAAAAAAATGTTCCTGGTGAACTCTGTGTCACTGAGTAATGAAACATTCACATAATGATCAAGGTCACTTGTAAAAGTCCTTTGTTTCTGAAATTGCTGCCCACACAGGAGACTCAAATGGTTGGTCCCTTTAGGTAGTACTAAGTATTGAAATGCACCCTGGAAAAAAATGACTTAACAGAAGTTCAAAAACAAACACTAATCTGTGCAGCCGGGACCTAGAAGAATCTAGCCTACTCCTAATGAAAACCAGGCGTGGGGCCAACTCCTTTTATATTTGGTTTTCATGAGAATCTGTCTGTGGGGGAGCTCAGAGTGTTTTTAGTGCAATAACAAGCGTGTGTTCTCTGAGCCAATTAGTCTGTAATTAGGTGTTGGCTAATGAGGAGGAGGATAAAAGGTGGAGCTGGCGGAGAGAGCGAGTGTGGGTGTGACTCCTGTGTATGCAGGTGGTGAAATGGCACATGTTGAGAGCTAAATTGAATTTCTAAAACCCAATAATTTGTTACACACTATTAGTAAGTGCAGTGGTAGACCTTTAGCAGCTTTTCCACATCTTTATCAAAATGTATTTTTATTCCTTTCTGCAAATAAGATGTACTCACAAGTATGTTAATGCTTTTCACTGATTATTTTCTAGAAGTTTAAAAGGAGACTTGTTGTGATGGTCATTAAATATCAAGTCTACTTACCTACAGGAAGGCAAGAGAAAATCATTTGTTCATTCTCCCATTCAACATACATTTTTTTTGTATGTTCATCAGTGAGCTATAAAAGACCTCCATCTTCATGGAGTTCCTATTTGGGTGGGGAGAAATGGATCATAAACAACACACATAAATAAAGAAAGTGCATACTATTTTAGAAGACAATGAAAATATTGAATGAGACAGGGGGGGGTCAATATCTCTCCCAAAATGTAGAGGGAAGTGTACAAGTTTTGAAAAAGGTAGTTGGGGTAGATCAATTGAGAAGGTAAGTTTTGAGCAAAGACTTGATGGAAATATTGAAGGAAAAGGATGGAGAAAAGAGTAGAATCAACACAAATAAGTAATATCATGTGCCCAAGATGACTGGTGATTTAGCAAAATGCTATATCGGAAAAACATCACCTCATTCTTTTTTGCTCCTTTCACAGTTGAAGTTTTCACATTCACATTGGCAGAGGTACTCAAAGTATTTCTGTGGCAGTGCATCATCACCAAGAAAAAGGGGGAAGTAAAACATCATGTCCCTGAATGCCACCTTTCCATTCCCAAAACCTAGCCAGGTTAAGGGAGCAATGAGAGCAATCCTGGGCTGGAAAGTCCAGATACTTATTATCTTGAAGTCCCCTTGATTTCTCTCTTATGCACACTGGGAACCAGAGCAAGTTACTGTTATCCGTAGAAAGCTCCTTTCTACAGATACATATACACCAGGATAGTTGCACTTTGGGTCACTGGTCATACAAGCAAACTAAGCAAGCTGATGCTGATGATGTCACTACTTCTGTAGCCCCCTCTCTGAGTGGAGACAGGTGTGGAACTGAGGGCACTGTGGAGAGAATATGTGTCACTGGTCCAGGTGGCTGCCTCTGGACAAAGAGCTGTGGAGGAGAGGTGGTGCCAGTTGGTAAAGTACCATGAGGGAGAGAGGTGCTCTGTGTCAGTCTGTCACCATTGAACTTTTCTTGGAGCAGCCAATGGCCCTGATCTCTTGTAAGCTTCTCCCAATAAATTGCATGTCTCCCATGGTGTCTCTGGGCACTTTCTTTGGCCTGTCCCCAACGTACCCCACTGCCCTCACACAATTGGGCTGTGGATATGACAGACAGACAGAGGATCCTGCTGTCTGTGCTCTCAGATGAATTTAAAAAAATAGGGGAGAACCTGGGTAAGAAAGGAGAAATACAGCTTTTCTGAAGAAGAGAAGAAGAAGAAGAAGGAGGAGGAGGAGGAGGAGGAGGAGGAGGAGGAGGAGGAGAAGCTGCAGTTCAAATAATGTGGGTGGACTGAATAGTTCTCTTTTAAGCAGAAAGTGTGAGTAAACTCTGTGAGAATATCTGAAAGA
Organism: Graphiurus murinus; assembly: GCA_004027655.1. NCBI lineage: Eukaryota > Metazoa > Chordata > Mammalia > Rodentia > Gliridae > Graphiurus > Graphiurus murinus. The sequence goes on from PVLC010028966.1 coordinate 14,321, forward strand.
TGCTGGACACTGTGGTCCATTTTCAGTCAATGGCCCTTGTTTATTTTTCCTGTTAATTCATTCTGGTCTCTTTAAAGCTTCATAGTTAGGGATCTAATTTTCTTAGCTATCCTGACTTTTACTCACCTTTAAAGAGAGACTGTAAGTGAAAACACCCAATAGAGTATAAAATACTTTAAAAATGCAAGACATTGCTTTATTGTTAATCTTGGGTATAAAATCTAATTCTAAATGATGATGAATGTGCTTGTTCTTCTCCAGGCAATCGAGATGATAATTTGGTTTTCAAGTTAACTTGATGAGTTTTTGTAGTTGTAAAGAGTTCTAAAATTGAGGAAAGCCCCAAATGATGAAGAATTTCTGAAATTATGGTCTGTTTTTCACCAGACTAATTCAGTGAGACATCATCCCCACTTCCCTTCAAGGGACCTCTTGCACCTGCACATGCCAAATGATATGTCAATGACAGGAACCAGAACAGAACCACATCTTCTTCATGAGTTATTTGCATATTGTCACCTCTTTATATGATTTTCATGAATCATCAAGGAAACTGCATTACCAGGCGATGTTTGTTTTTGCTATGATATGCCCTAGGCAAACCGATAATTTGAAACTAATATCCTTTCATTATTTATACAACATTTGGTGAAAGCGGGGTGGGCACCAGAAAAGAGTGTTTATCTTTTGGCTTTGTTTTTAATTGCTACTAGAGTGCTTCTTTGCTGGAAGGGGAACCAATTTACACATCTCCTGTTATATAAGTAATTACACATGAAAATATTGCTTAATTGACATCATAAATCCTAATTATTCGGGTCACATTTGTTTAGTCCTTCATACAGTTAGCTCTGTGGCAGTAGCCTCACTGAGCTGCTCCTTAAAACCTACTTCCTGTACACTTCTTTTCCCATCTAACTTTACTCTTTCCTAAGTTTTTGCTAATTCATTGACTTCCTTCAATCATCATAGTTAACTGCAGGTGCAATTTAATTTTTTGAGCAGAAGGACTTAACATAAATATTGTCCTTTGTGAATGAAGGTGACTCTAATAATTGACCAGCCTGGGGCAAACATTTTGATTTTTTCTCCAGTAATGGGTATAGATTTATTCTGGCATACTTATGCCCTTGCAGGGTAAAGCAGAAGCGATGAATCAGAATAAGGCTGTGTGGCCTCCATGGAGCATTGGACACATGACCAAATAATTGTTAGCACCATGGGCTAATCTGTTGCACTAATGGTTACAGATGTTGTGTTTAATAGCCAAGTCAAGGCTGACCTTTATAAAGCAGAACGACACTGTGCTAAGACACTATACCAAACATAGACTGTTTTCTGAACTCTGAAACTCAGTGAGATAGTTTTTATCTCTATGTAGAATGAAGATTAAGAGAAATTTATTTATTTATTTATTTATTTATTTATTTATTTATTTATTTATGCAGTACTGGGGATTGAACTCAGGGGCATTCTACCTCTGAGCTATACCCCCAGCCCTATTTTTTTTATTCTTTATTTTGAAACAGGGTCTCACTAAGTTGCAGAGTACCTCACTAGGTAGCTGAGGCTGGCTGCGAACCCAGATCCTCCCAAATGCTGGGATTATAAGCATGTGCCACCACGCCTGGCAAGATTAAGAGAATTAATTCATTTATCCAAGCTGATGATGAAAATAGTTTTACTATAGAGGCTTCATTTTTATTCTCTACAATAAACTGTGTTTTTTGCTAATGCCATACACAAATTTTAGCCCATACTCTATAATTTAACCCTATAATAATCACAAATAAGCTAAGACTTCTATGCTAGGACTAAAACGTAGGACCTTCATAGTCAAACTTAGGGGGTCTATGAGTAATAGAACCTTCAAAGCTTAGGGTCAAATTTCCTCCCAAGACATAGCCATATAGAATATAGGCCAATATGTGTTAAGTTGTTCCAATATTTAAAATATTTTTCTGTAAGAAAAGATTCATTAGGGAATTGTTTTATTAGATGGCCATGGGGATAGCATCACAGCTAATACTGCTTTTGTGAACTAACTGAATTAGGTCCTTACTTCTCAGAAGTAGGTTACTTTCTGAAAAATAATGTATTAGTTCATCAAATCCTGGTATAGAACATGTAACCAACAGAAGCAAAATGATCTAAATTCCAAAGATGAACTCACAGAGCTTGGACAATTGGGAGGTAGATTGTTCTACAGATAATCAATGAATAAAAGCATATCATAATTTGAGATAGCCTTGCAATTTGGAGAAAAAAGAATTTTCATCAATTAAAAATTCTAAAGTATATTTAGAACATAATAAATTTTAAATGAAAAAATGGAAAACAGATGATTTAGAAATTGCATTTCTTCAGCTTTGAAGGATTTAAGTTATTATTGAAGAGAAAGGAAAACTTTCTGAAGATTCTGAGGGGAAAATTTTCCAACCAGAATTATAAAAGTAGATATAATTTAAATTTGGTTTTATTTTTATTTTAGTTTATGATATTTTTGAGACAGGGTCTTCCTGCATTGCCCATGCTGGTCTTAAACTTACAATCCTCCTGCTTCAGCCTATATTCATTTTATATTTTTCTTTTTAAAACTAAATATAGGGTTATACCACACCTAGCTTAATTTTAGTTTTAAAAAGAAAAATATAAGCCGGGTGTGGTGGCACACGCTTGTAATCCCAGCATTCGGGAGGCTGAGACCGGAGGATCCAGGTTCGCGGCCAGCCTTAGCTACCTAGTGAGGCACTCCGCAACTTAGTGAGACTCGGTTTCAAAATAAAGAGTAAAAAATAGGGCTGGGGGTATAGCTCGGAGGTAGAATGCCCCTGAGTTCAATCCCCAGTACCACAAAAAATAAATAAATAAATAAATAAATAAAAAGAAAAATATAAAATGTTCCACAAAATATATTTTTATATGTGTGGTGTCTATTTACTTGCTTTCACTTTCAGCAAGAAACACAAAGAATTGCAAATAATTACAAGTCCAAGGAATTTAATAAGTAGAAAACGTAGCTCTCAGTCTTAGGTCTGAGTCAATCTCACCTCTTACACTTACTGTGTACTATATATGAGTTAGTTAACTCTCTAAGTCTCAAGGAATGCTTTTATTTAAAGTATATACTCTCCTATAGAATCTTGGGATGCCCAAATTACAGAATGTGATGTATACAATATGGTCAGTATAATGCATATGATGTAGCAAGTGCTTAATAAGTGCCAGTTGCAATATTTTTCTATCTAAAGTCTCAATTTTAGAAAATGAAAGCAAAAGTCAGTAAGATGAAGGAAAAAATAAGGAGGTAGCACCAGAAGGATAACTCAAGGAAATTTTATCTCAAGGAATCTTTAGAAGACTACAAAAAGCAAGAGGAAAAAATATGATTTTTTTTTTTGGTACTAGGGATTGAACAAATGGGTATTATACCTCTGAGCTATACCATAAGCCCTTTTTTATTTTTCTATTTTGAAACAGGGTTTAAGTTGCTGAGATAAGCTGTGAACTTGTGATTCTCCTGTCTCAACCTCCCAAGTACTTGGATCATAAGCATGTGCCACCATGCCCAGCTAAAAATATTATTTTTACATAAACATAATGTTAGTGTTTTCAGAGTTTTAAGAAAAAGAATCTCTTTAATAATACAACACCCAAACTTCACAATGGGAGCTGATCATTCCCAAAATGAGTAATGGAAGTATTTCAACTGCTCCTCAAAAGATGCAATCATAAGGCTTCCTAAAGCCTGTTAAAAAAAAAATTCCAACAGAGAAAATCCTAAATTTTCACTTTAAAGAATATAACATATAATTTTATAGGGGAAACTTTTCTACTTTTAATATCATCTGCATAATAGAACTTCTTAAGAGATCACTGTTAAAGAATTTTAAGTTACATTGTGTTCTTACCACTTTAAGAAAGTTGAAATTATTCTCTCATGCCAACATCTGAGTAACAAAATAGTCATATTTCTAATTTTTGTTCCATTACCAATGAATTATTATCTGATATTGGCAGAAGTACCTTCATTTTTGTTTTTTCTATAGTTCAGCTTTTCTAGCATTATATTAGAGCTTAACAATGCTTTTACCTTTGGAATTGGGATTTTTTTTTTTATGTTTTCAGGAAAGTGGATTAGGAATAGTATATAGGAACACAGAAACAATAAAATATGATACAAATTTCTACACCAGAATAGTTTAGGGTAATTGCTATCCTCTACTTACTTGTGACCCCCACCCCCATCTCTCATTCCACTCAGAAAGACCAATGAGCTCTAAATAGCAGAGAAAAAGACAGGATTCTCAGGAACCCTGGATATTGGAACACTGTTTCTGTGAAGTGAGCAGCACCACCCTTATTCAGCCTTAGAAGAGCAAGAATTAGACTCTTTTGTTATCAAATATATTCTTCTTTCTATCTCTGTTAGTGCAAACAAGAAGATTGGGACTCTAAACACTGAACTTGTGCTTCATCTCATCTAGCTGGGCCTTTTTTATGGCATGGAGCTAAGAGCAGAGTAACTTCACCCTGGGCAATGTGGCTCATTACATAGTAAGTGGTGCCTAGGTGATCCTGAGGCTATGAAGTGAACTAATGAGACTAAATTACAATGATCACTCTATGTCAGACATTTACAAGTTGGTGTATTATTTCTAGGTGCTTATATCGGTTTGTTTTTCACAGTGGGGAGACAGTAGCCAAATAACTTGAAGCAAGAGAAGCAAGGGTTTAGGGTGTATTTGCATTCTCTAATCTCAATATTTTTTTCTTTCTTGGAGCAATTATATCATTCTTTTAACCACAAGTTGTGTTGGGATGGGAGAAAAATTATTTCTTTCAAGTGAAATGTTGTAAGTCCTTTATAATAACAATTTTGTTGGGTTATGTTAGAAAATTACATAGGAGAGGCACCTAAAATGTGAAACTGAATGGTAGTGTATCAGTCAGAGTCATGGCAACAAACAGCAAGGTCCCCACTGGGATTTGGAAGAGAATTTAATGGTGTTTGTGTAGGTATAGGTGGGGCTGGGGGTAGCAACAGATATATCAAGGCATCCAGGGACTCAGAACACTTTACCAACACCCTAGGCATGAGGGGAGACAAAGGGAACAAATATCATAGAGCTCAAAGAAAGTCAACCCCCGGAGGACAGCGTGACAAGTGCAGTCACTGCCAGAGCCCCATTGTGGAAGAAGGGATGGTGAGAAACACCTGAATTTCTCTCTGCTCTCACTCACTGGTCTCCCTCCTGTATCTTCCACTCCTAGAACCATCTAGAAGCCAGAGGGGAAAGGCAGTCAGTGCATGTGGTTGGAAAAAGTCAAATTCCTGGAGCAAAGCGTGGCCGAGGAAGGCAGGTGGATCGGGGCACAGGGAGGGGCACAAAGTGCCGAATGGCCACTCCACGCCAGTGTTGGTGAGCCATAGGTTAGGCTGTAATCTGCTTCAGTATTTTTAACCACTTCAGTAAAGAAATAGTGCCAGAATATTAGATCTGTGGATAGCAAAGTATTGAAATCTGTGATGAATCAAAAAAGTCGGCGTGAAAAACTATCTTGACAGACAGAAACCAACAACATGAAATTTATCAGAAAAAAAAATGGATAGGTGCTCTTCTTAGGATAATTAAAATGTTCTTTTTTACAAGATTTTTTTATTGGTGCATTATGATTATACATAATAGTGGGATTCATTGTCAAATATTTTGTTGTCAAACATAATTTGGTCAATTTCATTCCTCTCTTTCTCACTCTTATCCCCTTCACCTACTTTACTGGTCTCCCTTCTGTTTTCATGAGACATCCTCTTCCTTTATTTCCTTTTTTTTTTTTTTTCAAGAGAACGAGGAGAGCCAGGCATAGGATGTATGCCTGTAAATCCAATACTTGGAAGGTTAAGAGAGAAGGCAGGCAGGTTCAAGGCCAACTTCATCAATTTGGCAATACCTCTGGCAACTTAGCAAGACCCTGTGTCAAAATAAAAAATAAAAAGGGCTGGTGGTGTAGCTTGATGAGTACTAACTTAAACTCTCTGCTTTTCCTCTGGTATATAGGATTAAGAGTGGATGCCTTAGGGCTAAAGTGAAGCTCAGTGGTAGAGAACTTACCTAGCATGTTCAAAGCCCTGAGTTTGATCTTCAGGACCCAAACTAAAAACAAGACAAAAAACACAGTGAAGGCCAGGTATATGGACACATGCCTGTAATCCCAGAACTTGAGAGAC
>PVLC010028967.1:0-20588 GCA_004027655.1 Graphiurus murinus
GTACTGGGGATTGAACTCAGGGGCATTCTACCTCCGAGCTATACCCCCAGCCCTATTTTTTATTCTTTATTTTGAAACCGAGTCTCACTAAGTTGCGGAGTGCCTCACTAGGTAGCTGAGGCTGGCCGCGAACCCGGATCCTCTGGTCTCAGCCTCCCGAATGCTGGGATTACAAGCGTGTGCCACCACGCCCGGCTCAGAAGTTCATAATTTAAACGAAGTCCATCCTATTAATTATTTCTTTAATGAATTGTGACTTTGGTATTATATCTACAAAGTCATTGCCATACCCAAGGCCATCTAAGTTTTCTTCTATTATCTTCTAGGAGTTTTATAGTCTTGCATTTTGCATTCAGGTCTATGATCTGTTCTGCATTAATTTATTGAGAAATGTATAAGACCTGTTTCTAGATTTACATTTTTGCATGTGGATGTCCAGTTGTTCTATCATCACTTTTTGAGAAGATGACTTTTGATTCATTGTATTGCCTTTGGCCCTTTGTCAAAGATCACTTACTATATTTATGTGGCTCTATTTCTGGGCTCTCTTCCATTCAAATTATCCATTTGTTCTTTCACCAATATTATACTGTCTTTATTACTGTAGCTTTACAGAAAGTCTTGAAGTTGAGTAGTATCATTCCTCCAACTTTGTTCTTTTACTTTAGTATTGTGTTGACTGTTATGGGTCTTTTGTACCACCATATAAACTTTAAAAGCAGTTTTTTGCTATCCACACGACAACTTGCTGAAATTCTGACTAGGATTTCACTGAATCTACAGATCAAGTTGGGAAAATCTGATACCTTGAGAATATTGAGTCTTCCCATCCATAAACATCAACCACCTCTCCATGTATTTAGTTCTTTGATTTTTCTTCATTAGTATTGTACATATTTTTTAGGTTTGTAACTAATTATTTCATTTTTGGGGTATGCTAACACAAATAATATTATGCTTTTGATTTCAAATTCTACTCCTTCATTGTTGGTATATAGAAAAGTAATTCACTTGTGTATTAATCTCATGTCCTGCAATCTTGCTATGTAATTGCCTCTTACTCTTAAGGGATTTTTTGTGAATTCTTTTGGATTTTTTATATAGACAATAATGTCACCTGTGAAAAAGACCATTTCATTTCGTTCTTTAATACCTTTTCTTTCTTTTTTTTTTTTTTTTTTGGTCTTACGGTCTTATGCTAGCTAGGACTTCCAGTATGATATTGAAAAGGTGGGATGAGAGGCAACATCTTGCTTTGTTCCTGATCTTCATGAGAAAGCTTCTAGTTTCTTACTATTAAGTAGGATGTTAGCTATAGGATTTTTGTAAATACTCTTTATCAAATTGAGGAAGTTTCCCTCTATTCCTAGTTTACTAAAGTTTTCATCATGAATCGGTATTGGATTTTGTCAAATGATTTTCCTGCATGTATTGATATAATCATGGGACTTTTGTTTTTCAGCCTATTAATTTAATGAGTTACATTAATTTTCAAATGTTGAACCAGCTTTGCATACCTGCTACTCATCCCACTTGGTCATATATATTACCTTTAAAGAAAGTAAATATATGTGTATGTGCATGTATGTGTATATACACATAATTTAAATTCATAGTACAATATTATTGATCAGAGATGTTAAGGTCCTAAATTCTTTAACTTTTTATTTTTATCTTCTCTTTTTCTTTGACTTCTATTAGGTCGTTATGAGTTTCGGCCAAGTTTTAGCCCCCAAATGGAATTTTGTTACTCCATTACCTTGTTCTAGGATTAGATTAGCATTTTAAACCTATGGATGCTTGCCTTCCCTCGCTTCATGGATTCATATGAATAACAAAAGTGACACCATGGGATAACAAAAGGGGGGATTTTGGACTTGCCTCCAAACTTTCATTGCTTGTATTCTATCTCTGACATGGAGGAGAGTTGATATTTGATATTTCTCAATAGCAACTCTATTTGTCTTATACTAATAGAGATTTAAGCTCTCAGCAGCTCACTTCCACCCCAAATTATTACCTCCCCAAGCTCTTTATATATAGAAACTCTGGAGTCTGGAGCTACTACTGAAGAAAGTGCTTGCATGGGCAGGGGGACATTTTCTCCCTCACAGACCTCTTATTTCTAGTTGGCTCTCATTGGAGGGCCATGAGTCATGTAAGCTACAAGACCAGGTGTCTTACCAGGTGTATAAGACTCAGATAATGAATTTATCTAGGTGATTACTTTTCAACACACATTCAACCCATTATTCCCCTTCAGGCTATGTAAGGTGTACTAATCAGCTTTTGCCACAATAATGCTGCATGACAATCCCTAAATGTAGTGGCTTATAAAAACAAGCATCTGTTCTGCTCAGAGATCTGTAAGCTGATTGTGATTCAGTTGGTTACACTGTGTTACTGTTCTTCAAGCTGTAGGTTGGCTGGACTTCGATCCAGAAGGGTTGGGTTCAGGTCCACATAGCTCATTTTGGGGCTTAGCTGTAGGAGCAGTGGCTATTAGGGTATGATTTTCGAGTAGATGGATTCTGGAATGGAAGAGCCAAGTCCAATTACACAAGTGCATTTCAGACTTTGCTTGCATCACATCTTCTAACATGCCATTGTTGAATGCAAGTATATGGTGAGGTCCAACATCAAGGGCAGGTAGAATAGTGTGCCCATAGCAGGAGGGTAGTGCAATGAATATTTGCTGAACAATAATCACAGATACAATCACAAATTTTCACAAAAGTCATGTCAATTTTCCTTCTGGATTTCAAAGGGAAAAATCACTTCCTTTACCTTCCTTGTAAATTTTCTGTATGAATTGAGAACTAGGTGTTTTGATGGAACTCAGGGGCATTCTACCTCCGAGCCACACCTCCAAACCTATTTTATTTTTTATTTTGAAACAGGGTTTCACTAAGTTGCAGAAGGCCTGACTAAATAACTGAGGCTGGTGATCCTCCTGTCTCAGCCTCCCAAGTACTGGGATTACAAGCGTGTGCCATCATGCCCGGCGAGAACTAGGTGTTTTAAGGAATCTTCTATTTCATGCTTGTCTCCAGCAGACTTTTACTCTACGTATAATAGAGGCTTTGTTTCCGTATACACTTATTTCTTGTTTAGATTAGTTCTCCTTAGTCTATTTTCACTCTCACTTCACCTTCCTGCTCCCATACTAGGGATTGAACCTAAGGACATTCTACCTCTGAGCCACACCCTCAGCCCTTTTTATTTTTATTTGGAAACAAGGTCTCGCTAAGTTGCTGAGGGTCTCTGTAAGTTGTTGAGGCTGGCGTTTAACCTAGGATACTCCTGTCTCAGGCTCCCAAGTACTAGTATTATACGTGTGTACATGCATGGCTTCAATCTATTCTTTTTTTTTTTTTTTATTTGTAGTACTGGGGATGGAACCCAGGGGCATTCTACCTCTGGGATACACCCTCAGCCCTATTTTTTATTCTTTATTTTGAAACAGGGTCTCATTAAGTTGCGGAGGGCCTCACTAAGTAGCTGAGGCTGACCTCGAACCCAGATCCTCCAGTCTCAGCCTCCCAAAGGCTGGGATTACAAGCGTGCGCCACCACGCCCGGCTTCAATATATTCTTATAAATAATTTACCCATTAAGCTCTTGTATTCTTACTTACCCATAGTATTTTTTCACTATCCTGTTCACGACCTACCCTTTAACAAGAGATCAAAAATAAACTAATCCGAGTTGTTTATCAAGAATCTGATGCAAGGTAGAAATCTAGTGTTATATTAGATATAGAAAAATGTTCCTGCAAGTTCCTACCCTTAGGAGCTCATAATTGAGTTTCTAAATTGGATTACACATTGAACTCTGTGATATTGACTCAGTATGATAGTTCACAGGCAAGATAAATTTTTCAAGGTGGAGGTAGTTAAGACAAAGGTGGACCTTGATGAATGGGTAGGAGTGTGCACAGATGGAAAAGAAGAGGAGAAGGGAGGGCAGTACTGGAGAATGGAGCAGCATGATCAAAGAGTTGGAGAAGGGAAAGGGCCTGGCATGGAGGAAGGCTGCTGCACATCAGTATCTATGCTGGTTGTTGGTTAATGTTTTAGATTTCAAGCTAGACCTGATGGTGCATGCTTGTAATCCCAGTAGTTGGGAGGCTAAGACAGGAGAATCACAGGTTCATGGCCAGCCTCAGTGTCCTAGTGAGGCCATCAGCAATTTAGTGAGATCCTGTTTCCATATAAAAAATAAAATAGGGCTGCGGTTATAGCTTAGAGGTAGAATGCCCCTGGATTCAATCCCAAGTACTACAAAAAAGGTTTTAGATTTCTTTCCTACAAACCCCAAATCTAGAAGGAAGAGAACTAGAAGCCAGCAAAGACATGGCCTGGATATTGAATAGACTCTAGTAAATATGACTTATTTTCCATTTGTTAACTGCCAGTGTTCTGACATCCAGGCAGAGAAGCCTGCACCATGACAGCCATCAGTCGTATATGCTTTTGGTGATAACTTTGAAACCACTTGATAATAATAGTGCTTATTCCCATAGGGTCCCAGAGCCACTGCAGTGTCTCAACAATAGAAATACTGTCAGTGTCTAGGGCCCACATATCATCTTTGGGTCCTCAATCCCTGATCATTTGGATTTCCTAGACTAAAGATTGTGCTGTATTTTAAAGGGTTCCTTGCCACTCAAAGACTAGCCATCTTCTTTTCAAATCCTCTTATAGGTGAAAAACATATGCCTCAGAAGGTAAGAAATGTCTTTTCAGGTGGAACATTATTGAGGAGATATTTTAGGCTTATAAGCAAAGGGCAGGGTACTCTCTGGGATTTGGAGTTGAGTCTTAAGACATACCAAGTATTAATATTGATGTTGAGTCTTATATATACACCAAGTAGCTGTATGACCTTGAGGTCAATTCAGCTTTCTGGGACTCTGTCTCCTCATCTATAAAATGAAGGGATTGTGGTTTTTCAACAGTGACTGCTCACTTAGGACCATAAGGGGGAGCTTAAAAACATCTCAATACCCAGACCCCAACCAGATGAAGTCAATCACAATCTCTGGGATGGGATCTACAGAATTTGTGCTGAAAACAAAACAAAACAAAATAATTAGATGATGGAAGGCTGAGTGAGACAGGAGGATCGCATGTTCAAAGCCAGCCTCAGCAATTTAGTGAGGCCCTCTGCAACTTAGTGAGACCCTGTTTCAAAATAAAAAATAAAACAGGGCTGTGGTTATAGCTCAGAGGTAGAATGCCTCTAGGTTCAATCCCCAGTACCAGAAGAAAACAAAAAAAAATTTTTAAAGGGTAAAGTGTTATAGCTCAGTGGTAGAGTGCCCCTGCATTCAATCCCTAATACTGGTAACTAAATAAACAAAACAGAAGAATAACAGGGCCTTTTAATGGGGGACCTTATTTTTAATGTTCTTTAAAACTTCCACTATCTTTTTACTGGTCAACATTCAGTGAGTATGTATTGTATGATAATCTGCCAAAACATTTTATATGCATCATTTCATTTCTCACAGCTGCTTGATAAACGAAGTACTAGCTTTACTCCATTTTTCAGGTCAAGAAACAGTACTGAAGAGGTTAGTTATTTTTTCCAAGATGACATTGCTAGAAGGTGAAGGTACTGGGATCAAGTTGGGAAGTTACCCAACTGAGTCAGGATCTTGGACTGTTTAACGAAATGTATGTAAATATTACCAAAGTAACCCCATAGGGATGGAAAGATGAGTCTGGACATTTCTTTTATGTTTTGTTTTGTTTTTGTGGTATTGGGAATTGAACCCAGGGGTGTTCTACTGCTGATCTATACCCTCAGCCCTATTTTATTTTTTTATTTTGAAAAAAGAGTCTAAATTACTGGGGACCTTGCTAAGTGAGGCTGGCCTTGAAACTGTGATCCTTCTGTCTCAGCACTCAAGGTACTGGGATTATAGGCAAGTGCCACCATGCCCAGCTAATGCTGAATGTTTCATAGTGGTGGGAACAGTGTGTGTTGAGGGAATTGCCAAGACAGGGTGGAAGGAGATGATAGGGCCAACTTTACTTAGTTCTCAGATTCATATCCAATATTTTCAGTGTTTATACATGGAGCCATCAATTTATGCTAGAGGATGTATTCTCTAAGTTCCTCATGTGCTATATTTTGCAAAAGGACAGGTAAGCCAGGAATGGTGTCTCACACCTCTAATTCTAGTACTTGGGAAGCTGAGATAGGAGGATTACAGGTTTGAGGACTACTCAGCTAGCTACTCTGTGAGACCCTCCGAAACTTACTGAGACCCTGTTTCAAAATAAAATAGGGCTAGGGATGTAGCTCAGAGGTAGGATGTCCTCGGGTTCAATCCCCAGAACCAAAAAGCAAAAACAAAACAACAGTTAAAAGGTTCAACATTGACCGTGAGACAATCTGCCTCTGCCAAAGGGCATTTCTAACTAAGACACTGCCTTGTCAGTTAGTTTTCAGGGCTGATAATTCACTTTCTCCTCTTGGCTTCGCTTCCCAGCTCATCTCCCAGTGCCTGCATATTTAGAGTCCCCAGAGAAATTTCAGGTAAAAGAACTCTTCTTCCTGATGATCTGATGGTCATTAAAACATGGTCGTTGACCAAATCCCTTAATGCAGGGAGCTCTTTGGTTGGCTTACGAACACACTTTTGAGAGGATTAACGGCAAAGTATGTTTAAGGGAGGGATAATCACTCTGTCTCAAGCAACATTAATGGGATGCAAGTTTTACATCGTGGAAAGCTTTCTTGGGAGGAAATGCTTGTTGTGCTATGTCACTGAGGTTGTTCATTGCCATTCACCATCGGAAATGCCACTTCGCATACATTTGGGCATTTAGTTCTTGTTTAGCAGAAACAAAGTGGTGAGAGAAAACACTAAATTAAGCTGTCAAGTCCATGTGCTTATTTTAATGTAAATATGCATATACTCTGTCATTAGAAGCTGAGTGAGGCTCTTGACTGCTAGAGTAGGAGGTGCCTTCTGTTGGTTTATAACTTGGGGTTTTCTTTCTAGAGTTTGTTTTTTCAATCCGAACATACCTTTCCTGCAATTTTCAGGATTCTGTGAATAGCTTACTTGCAACCATCCATTACGGCATGCTCATATCCACTCATTTATCTATTCTTTCAACAAATATGTATTGAATGCCAATTTAGCATGCCTTGGTCACATTTCTTTTCTTTTTTTTTTTTGCGGTACTGGGGATGGAACCCAGGGGCATTCTACCTCCCAGCTACATCCCCAGCCCTAATTTTTATTCTTTATTTTGAAACAAGGTCTCACTAAGTTGCAGAGGGCCTCACCAAGTAGCTGAGGCTGGCCGCAAACCTGCGATCCTCTAGTCTCAGCTTCCCAAGTGCTGGGATTACAAGTGTGTGCCACCAAGCCGGCTCCTTGGTCACATTTCTGTATGGCTGGACCAACAGTTTTTACAAAGCTTGAATAGTGTTTTCAGCTTAAATTCCTGCCCAAGGATGAATAACTGTGCATTTCTATGCCATAATTATCAAACATGCATCACTTTATTTAACTTGTATTATAAAACAGACAAAAAAATCAGGCATGGTGGTGCATGCCTATAATCCCTGTATTAGCGAGGCTGAGACAGGAGGACCGCAGGTTAAAGGAAAGCCTCAGCAACTTAGTGAGACTCTCAGCAACCTAAGGAGATCTTGTCTTAAAAATAACAAAGGACTGAGGGTATAGCTCAGAGGTAGAATGCCCCTAGGTTCAATCCCCATTACCAAAATAATAACACTAATATTAATAATAATAAAACAAACATCATTTTAAAAAGCTACCTACTTGTAACTTGTAAAGCAAACCAGCCTAAGTTAAAATTGTCCACCATTTGATAACTAGGGCAATCCCTGGTCTCTTCTCTTTCCACTGTTCTACCTTGAGAGAGAGAAACCTTTGGCTCCTGTTTCTCATCTGCTTGCTATGGTGCTGAACTCCCTGAGCTCATTCTGGCTTTACTGCTCTGTGACTTTGCTTTGATTTAAAGTCCTCATAGCTTCTTCATTCACAACAGGACTGTGACTTCTCGCTCAGCCTCAGTGGGTCTCCATCAGTGGCCAGAGGAGGAGTTCTGTGAGGGCAGGAGGGAACAACAGCATTTCCTCTCCACTTCCTTCCCTTGCATCTATTTCTCACTTTCTCCCTCTCCCACCTTCCCTCCTCCTCCTTCAGTCTGCCTCTCTCTTCCTTCTTGTTTATTTTCCAGTAGGTAGAGAAATAAAAAGAAGAGGGAACAATCTAACTCAAGGTGTTTTAGATGGATAGAGTACTTTTCTCATTTCCTCCTACTCCCTTCTCTTTTTACTTCTCTAAAGAAATAAATGACTTTATTCCTTTTTAATTCACTCACTTCAATACATTTTTATCTTGATTTACCTGTTGGGGTAGAAAGAGTGAACTTGAATACAACTTCACTAACAGTTAATATTTTTCTTGGTAATCCTAGTAAGAGGTTACCTATGCAAAAATGTACAACTTCAATAACAGAGTTATCCAGAAACAGGGTTTTAACAGACTCATTATCAATCACATGGAGCAAAACACCGTATAAATATTTAAACAATATTTGGAAGCAATATTGAAACTATCTTCCTTATACTCATTATCATGGTCAGGATATTTTCTGGGGAGTCTTGTTGAATTTGTGTTTTTCATTCCACAAGGTGCAACTCAGCTCCCCTTGAGGCCACCTTTGACAGGTGGTAAAGAAGGGAGCTAAGAGGCTCACTTAAAAATTACTAGTGTGCAGTTTTATCTCAAACAGCTATATTGGTAGCATCAGTCATTTGTTTATCATGAAAATATTCCTGAACAATCTGGATTTATAATGCCTGATTTAATACTTTGGTAGTTGAAATAAAATACTCCGGGGTTATAAACAATGTTTTGACTGTCAACTAAACTTTAATATATCTGTTTTCAAAATCTTATTTAAATCACAGATACATTTTTAAAGTAGCACATTTTACATATGACATTCCCTTTACTGTCAATTCTTTTAAATCCTTGTAAAGTTTATAATGTTAAAATATAATTTGAAGAATTATCTTAAACTTTGTGCCTTTTGATATGCCCTTAGGAAATTAGATATTTTTTGTGGTACCAGTGATTGAACCCAGGTACAGTTTACCTCTGAACTACACCTTTTTTTAATTTTTTGTTTTGAAGCAGGGTCTTGCTAGGTTTCTGAGGCTATCCTTAAACCTGTGATCCTCCTGTCTCAGCCTCGCAAGAACTGGGATTATAGGTGTGCATCACCATGCCCAGCTTAGAGATGTGTTTTAATGAAAAAGCTTGAAGTGCTGTAATTATAGTACTACATACCTTTGGGTCACAATTCTTGGGACCTAGTAGTTACTCACAAACATTATTTTTATTTTTAAGAAAAATATCTTTAAGAAATCTGAAGTTTTTTTCAACTGGAGAACTCTGTCCATGAAAATGGAGTGGAGATCCTTCAATATCAAGAGCCATGAGTTCCTCTCAATTTACAGTGATCTAGCACAAAGGAGAGAAACAAAAGGGACCATGTGAAACTGTCAAAATGTAAATGACACATTTAAGGTACATTCATCTGGCACAGTAACACTTTATGTTTTTTTTTTTTTTTTTACATAGCACATATTCAGTTTCCATCATTTTCAAAATGTGACATGTTAATATAGGATTTTATTATTTTAATTTTTTTGCTTATTTATAGACATCTATCTTGATACTGTACAAAATTTGGTCTCTTTTTCATGGACTAGCTTTGAAGGCAAGATTGAGCTTATAGTAAGACCTCCCTGCCTCTGGCTGCCAGTAGGACAAAAAAAGTCCTGGGGAGGATTTTCTTCTTGGTGTGTATGTGCGTTTACTCCATTTATCTTTCATCCTTCCCCCTTGCCTCCTCAGTTCACCAAAGAGACTAGTATAAAAAAGAAAGCTGCAAATAGAAATGCTCTTCCATCTCCTCAGGACTCAACCCATGATACCTGACATCCCTTAGTCACTGCCAAGTAGCTAATGTTCCCAGGTCCCTTTTACTGCCCAGATCCTTTTCTCCATAAGGCTTTGTCTCCTACTCAGGGCCTTCATTCTATGTACTTCCCAGACTCTCTTCTCCTATGAACATTCCCTTTACCTTCTTGATCTACCTAAGGGGTTCTCAACCTTGGCACCATTGACATTCTGGGCTGATCGCTCTTTGTTGTGGGATATCCTGTGCATTGTGTAATGTTTAGCAGCATCCCTGGCCTCCAACCACTAGAAGTCGCTATCACTCCCTCTCTCACTATGTCAATCAAAAATGGTTCCACACATTGCCTGGGGGTCACGGTCACCCCAAGCTGATCTAACTGTTCTTCTATTCTTTCGTTTCCTCTGACCTATCTTACTTCTGAGTCTGCTAGCTCTGGGCTTTTCTCTCCCTGTCAAAATACAAAGGTCCTTTGAGTCACATGACACCGACCTACCAGCCCTTGGTTCCACTGCTGACCTTTGCTGTATCTACAGACCTCCTGGCTATTTTTTTTGTGTGTGTGGCACTGGGGATTGAACTCGGGAGCATTCTACCTCTGAGCTATACCCCCAGCCCTATTTTTTTTTTATTCTTTATTTTGAAACAGAGTATCACTAAGTTACACAGGGCCTCACTAGGTAGCTGAGGCTGGCTGCGAACCCTGATCCTCTGGTCTCAGCCTCCCAAATGCTGGGATTACAAGCATGCTCCACCACACCCGGCTCTCCTGTCTATTTTTGATGGAGATTTCAGACCATTATTTTTTCTTCCTCTCTACTACCACTCTGCTGATTGAGCTTCTGCAACTTTCACATACAAAAGGATCTGGGATATAAACCTCTGGTCTCTAAGTCACCTGATCCTTCTAACCCAGGTTAACCCCAAGGCTCTGTCCATTTTTCATTCAAGGAAAATGGACTGCCCTACTACAGGTCTCACTTCAAATCGATGGCTGTAAATTTCAACTCGCTTGACCATCCTATAACATTTTCCTGGTCAGTTTGCTCTCCCACTCTCTGACACTATTTAATGACTTCTTTTTCCTCCCAAACTTAGTACTGCCTTCTTTCCCTCACTCCTTAATGGCCTTGTTTCTTAATTAATTGAGAAACAGGAGTACTCAGAAAAGGATTGCATTCTCCTACCGCCAAATACACGCACTTTGTAGGTATCTATGACCTGTGTTATTTTCCCTTATCTTCCTATAATAGCTATTCAGTTACTACTCCTCTTTAGGGTCAATCTGTCCCCATGTGAAGATTCTCCATCCCTTTTCAACAACCCAAAGACTTTATTTCTTCCCCCATTTTCCTCTCTTTTGCATCATCCATTCTTCCTTCTCTACCATCAACATATAATCAAGCCTTATGGGAAGAAGCGTCATTGGTATCAAGAGGTTTTCACATTGAACCAGTCCTGTAACTTTAAATAACATCATCATGCTAATGATTTCAATTGATATCCATAGCTTTCATTTGTACTCCAAATTCATATATCCAGCTGCCATTTACTCATATATTTCACCAGCATCTTCAACTTAACATGTTCCCATATGAACGTCCCCTAAGGCCTTTATTTCTCTAGTGTTCACCCTTCCTCTAGTTGAATAAAAATGTTCTTGGGCTGAAAATTCAATTGTCATGTGGATTTCCTTTGCTTCTTCCAACCTCTATATCCCTTATCATGTCTTGTTATATTTACCTTCCAATCAGATCCCAAATCTGACCTCTATTCACTATTACCCCTTAGTCTAAGCCACCATCATCTTCTGGACTACCATAATCAGCCTCCTACCTGGTTTCACTGCTTCTTCTGTTATTCCCTTAGAGAATCTTCTGCAAACATTAGGGTAATCTTCTAAAAATTCAAAATCAGACTGTCACTTCCCTGCTCAAAATTCTTCAGTGGATTTTCATCACATCTGAAATAAAATTCCATGCCTTACCATACTCTGGGCAGATCTATACTCTACCTGTGAGTTACTGTTATGTGTCAACTCAACTGAGAAGACTTAGAGATCAGTCTGTCCATCTCCTGTTGGTTCGGTTTCTGTGGAGAACCCTGACTAATATGCTACCTAATCTTTTTATTTCTTATAATTCTCCTCCTCTCTCCCTTTGCTCTAGCTACACAGGTTATCAAGCACACCAGGCTCGTTTTGGCCTCTTGGCCTTGACACTTGCCAATTCTTGGTCTCCTGGGATCTTTGCATGTTTGGCTCCCTCACCAGGCAGTGCGGACATATCACAGGTGGAAGCAAGCGTGATATTACTTGTCTTGCTAGTTGTGGAAATGTTTGTGTTTCTTGAACTTGCCTTACTGATAGCTTTTGTTAGATCATCAGGATGTATTGAGAAATAAAACTTGGGAATTCCTTGTTTTTGCTAGGGATTTTATTATTCAAGTGTCTTCTACATGACCCTAAACTTAGCAGAAAGAACCTTAATATTGGATAACTTTGAGAATTTTGCCTGTGCTTTGTAAATCCAGCAATGACCAACCCCCAAATGGACTTGATAATCTCTTCCATTTTTTTTTTTTTGTGGTACTGGGGATTGAACTCAGGGGCACTCTACCTCTGAGCTATACCCCCAGCCCTATTTTTTTATTCTTTATTTTGAAACCAGGTCTCACTAAGTTGTGGAATGCCTCAATAGGTAGCTGAGGCTGGCCGCGAACCCGGATCTTCTGGTCTCAGCCTCCCAAATGTTGGGATTATAAGCGTGGGCCACCACACCCGTCTGATAATCCCTTCCTTAACCAATCAGATAATGGCTTCAGAATCCTGCCTTATTTGACAAAATTTCCTTTTTTTTTGGTACTGGAAATTGAACTCAGGGGCATTCTACTTCCGAGCTATACCCCCAACACTATTATTTATTTATTTTTTTGCGGCACTGGGGATTGAACTCAGGGGCATTCTACCTCCAAGCTATACCCCCTGCCCTATTTTTTATTCTTTATTTTGAAACAGGGTCTCACTAAGTTGGGGAGTGCCTCACTAGGTAGCTGAGGCTGGCCGCGAACCCGGATCCTCCGGTCTCAGCCTCCCATATGCTGGGATTACAAGCATACACCACCATGCCCAGCTCCCTTTTTTAAATTAAAGGTTGAACCCAGAAGCATTCTACCTCTGAACTCTATTTTATTTATTTATTTTTATTTTGAAATGGGGTCTCACTAAGTTTCTGAGGCTGGCCTTGAATCTGTAATCGTCCTGTCTCAATCTCCCAAGTACTAACAATTCCCCCTTTTTTTTTTTGTGGTGCTGGGAATGGAACTCAGAGACATCTTATGTTTGAGCTACACCTCTAGCCCTATTTTTATTTGGAAACAAAGTCTCACTAAGTTGCAAAGGGCCTCACTAAATTGATGAGGCTGGCTGCGAAGCTGTGATCCTCCTGTCTCAGCCTCCCAAGTATGGGGATTACAAGTGTTCACCACCACACCCAGCCTCAACAATTCATTTTTTGACCCTCTCTAACCCTTCTTCCTAGGGATACTTGAGGAGATTCAATGAACTCACTTTGATGTGACACAGTTTTCCCTTGCCTGGTGAGCAATAAACTTAGCTTTGATTTTTCAGCTTTGCTGGCCTGGTTATTTCAATATGATAGTGCCTTAATGATTTTATTTGCTTCCTCTATTTTGTTTTAGGCTTAAAAATCTTTTAAGGAAATTTGAGTACATTGCCTCTTTTTTTCCCCAAACCCTTTTGTGGGAATATGGTATACTTCCTTCTGAAAAAGGAAGAATTTTACTGATTTGGATTGGGGGCAACCACTAAACTGTTTTGGGTGGTTTGCTCTTCTGAAAAATCATTATACAAAAAAGTCATTTTGAAACCCCATCAAATATGAACCTTTTTCAGGCACTCCTGAACCCCCCCCCCCCGAACAAAACAAAGCAAAACAAAAAATCCCTAAACTTTAATTACTCTAGCTATTTGTTTTGGTTCCTCTCTGTGGGTGAGATTTACATTAATTAGAGTATAATGAAGCCTGCCCTTTCAAACAAATTTATTCCTTTGTTTGCACTCATTTGAGCAAACCCACTGCACTGTGTGTGAGCTTTCAAAAGGGCGGCATTGAAAACAGCTTACGCTAAAGCAGACCCCCAGACCTAACCTTCCAGGTCTTCCCCAAGGCACTTGCAGCGTTACCCACTTGAGATTTGTGAACAGAGACTTGTGTGTGTGTGTGTGTGTGTGTGTGTGTGTGTGTGTGTGTGTGTGGTTTTTTGTATGTGTCTTGTTTTTCTACCTGTAGAAGAGACACATTTTTCTCAAAACATTTCCTTCTCTGCGGCTTTCTGGTTAGTATTCAGGCCACCACCTCTGTTATCAGACGGTGGCAACAGAGCTTTTCTGCCTGAATCTTCTGCGAGGTGGCGGGGGAATGGATTGCACAGTAATGAGCTGCTTTTGCAGGCTTCCTCCGGGAGCCTTTTCTTATATCCCTTGGCAAGAGGAACTAATTCAAAACAGCATCCTGACCCTTGGGCATCTAAAATTCACAGAAATTCAGCTGACTGGACAGTAAGAGGGTCTCCCTGAAAATCAGTGCTATAAATCAGACCTTCATTCTTGGAGGGGGTGGCTAGAGGGGTTCTGGAACCTCTTATGTAACCTTATGTAAAACCTTTATCCTGATCCCTGTTTTAAAGCCATCCAAAGATGGTAGGGAGAATACTAGGAGCTGGTTTTCTTCCCTGATTATGCTAGTTCATAGTCTAAGCAACATGAACTTGACCAGATAGACTTAATCTTCTTGAGGACTGGGCTAGGGGTTTATAGCTTCAGACCTCTAGTAGATAATCAGTACCTGACACTTAGTAGACCCTCAGTGTATGTTCTATGGCTACCAGCTGACTCACTGGTGGGGCTAACCATTCTGTTTACACAGTGACTATTGCTGCTGTCTTGCTTGTTGATGTTTTATGCTCAGAAATTACTTCCGCACATGCTTCCATTTCCTCCAGCCTCCACTTCTCTTTTTTTCCTGTGTCCAGATGTTAGTTCTTCTGTCCACCCAGTCTCTTCTTCCTCAGAATAAGATTTCTCTGTCTCCACCTGAGAAATCTGACACACCTACACCCACACAGACACACAGACACACAGACACACACACACGAGCATGAATTTCCCCATTTTTTTGTTGGTTCCAATTTCTTTCTCCTCCCCCCATATCTCCTTCACTCTCAAGGGACCCCTCATTCTTACAGCCCACACTGATCCTCACTCATCTACAGTCTACTTTGCCTTCTGCCTTTCCTTGTCCTCCATTTATTTTTGTCTTTGATGGGTTTCATCCTATCACCTCTGTCAACTTTCCTTTTATTTACATATTTCTGAACTGACTGGAAGTTGGAAATAGGAAGGGGTGATCTCTACCTTTCAGATTCACATTGTTGACAAGTGAAATACCCAGTGGATACAATGGGTAGAGATTGCACATACTCCTTTTCAGTGTACAGTCATCATATAATTATTTGATTTAAACTAGTGGTTCTCAACTAGGAATAATTTTGCTCCCAATGGGACACTTGGCAATGTCTCGAGACATTTCTAGGTGTCAGCATTGGAGGCTGGGCGTGGGGGTGGGGGGTGGTATGGAGGATTGCTACTGACAGCTGGTAGGCCAAGTTCAGGACCACTGCTGAACATTCTACAGTGTCCCCATGACAAAGACTCATCATGCTCAAAATGTCAATAGTGTCAAGGTTGAGAAACCCTGGTCTACACTTCCTTAGGGACTCTTCTGCCCTATCTTTCGATGCCTTGGATCCTCTCACCTGAATCCTGTGACTGTTTCCCATGGCCCCAACTCCTGTATTTCCTATCTACCTGGAAAGCTCCCCATGCTTGGTTTTAATCCGCAGAGTGAGAGGTAACTAGGGACATTGTGCATTTTTCGGAGTCCCTGCAAGTGGGAGGAAACAATAGACATTTTTTTTAATATCCACCATCTGATTCTTCAGAGAATAGGAAGAAAAGTGACTTTGCTAAGGTTATGCAGCTACCCCAAGGCTGCCCTGAGGTCTGTCACCCCAATACCCCTACATCCAGCTCTCTTCTCTTTGTATCCATGTACTGCTTTTGGTCCAACAAGAGAGATACAAATTAACTGAGCAAGGGTGGGGATCAGATTGGTTGATCTCATACAAATAGGGATACAGGAATATACCTCCCAATTGCTAAGCTGCTATAAAATATTTTCCAGGATTGTATCCTTTAGTGATTTCCCCAAGAGTCTCTGCCGGCTACAAGGTATGGCTGAAGTACCTTATTGTCCATTTAGGGGGAACTCTGTGGCTTAACCAGGTAAAAACACGATTCTAGGCAAGTCACTGGGGATAATGATTTGGGGGAGATATATCTGCTACTTCTTTTCATTTCCTGCCATGTAGCTGGCTGTATATTGGGCCAAGAAGTATCTGAATCTGGGCATGTAGAGGAGCACAGACCCAAACTTCCTGCAATCAGGAGCCACAGTTTGAGACAATTACAAGGCAATTTGGGCCACTTCCATGTCTTGTTTCTCTTCCTTACCTCTCCCCCAATAAGCATATTATATAAATGAGAAAAGTATTTTGGGGACAGTGGGGGGCATGTTCTTCCAAGTAAGGTTCTTTGTATTTTGAGGGGAGGCCTCAGAATGGCTTGGCACATGTGTACAGATGAATCTTCCTTTTTTTTCTAGAACTACATTTACCAGCTTTGAAAGGTAGCATGGAACTCAGAAAGTGTTATTAAGCTCCTCGGGTATCCTGTAGTCATAAGGTTAAGAACCACTGATCCAGTCATTTGAATAATTATGCTTCCTCCTCCCCCCCAAAATTCCAGAAAGTCAGAAGCTTTGGGATAATGTGAGAATCTCAGGGTGAAAATTTGTTCCTTAACAAAATGAAACATGAGTCTTTTTGGTCAGATATCATGGCCATAAGGTGACTGAGTTGGCTCAAAGCTTTGAAGAGGTGACAGGCACAACTTTCCAAAGAAGGATCAGGCTTTGCTCTTGTTTAGATTTTTCAAAGAGCTGGAAATGGCCTCGTGTTCTTCTGGTAACTTTTAGGAAACCTCCTAAAGAGAGTCTTGGCTTGTAGGCTGCTTCTACTCATCTTTCCAAGGACCTTCAAGGTGCCTGCCCATTGATCTACCTTGAAAAGGTATCTGCACATTTTAATTAAGTGTTCCAAAGCCTTGAGCATAGTCCTCAGTTTAATGGCAATGCTCATTGAACTTTTACTTTTCCCTAAGCATGAATATCTTTACAAAGATGGTCATATTCCATCTATGTAGCAAGCCCCACACCCTGGGTTTGTGTCTCTGTTTATCCATTTATATTTTGTTGGTCCAAGCCTTGGAGATAGCTATGCTTTTCCTCTTTTGAAAACTTTTAGTAATTTGCAAAGTGACAGCTGTTATACTCCCTCGCTACCCTGCTATCCTCTAACCATGCATCATGCTCTATTTTCCCTTCAGAAAAAGATGCAGGACACAAAGTCCTCTGTTTTGTGTGACTAAACTGTGATTATCAGAATTTATCATTCCTTATTTTTTCAAATTTTTGTGTGGGGAGAAGAAAACAAAGTCACATTAAGTTAATGTCATAAACTCCCTAGGAGCCCTTAAAACCAATTTCAAAAATTGAACTTAATCAGATCCTCTAGATAGTTACTATTTTCTGCTGCAGACATAGTACTTACCCCAGGACCTTGGCATTTGTGATTCTTATGGCTTCATATGCTCCTTGTCCAGATATTCCCTCCACAAACCCTGTTTACTTGTTTCTTTCAGCTCTCTAACTACTGTTCCCTTTTCTTGAAGGCCTCCCCTGACTATTCCAACATTCCTTCTTCTCCTTTCCCTGCCTCAGTTCTTTTCATACCACATGATAAATTTTACACAGAGAAGCTTGTTGTTTTTTTCTATGCATTTCCTCTACCAAAAGGTGAATTCCTTGGGTGTAAGGTCTTGTCTGTTTATTTACTTATGTAGTCTCAGCACCTGCACCGATGTATACCAGGCATATAGTAGATTCTCAAGCAACACTGGATATTTGAATGGATGGATGCAGAAATAAAATCCAAATAACTATCTTTTTTGTATACAAATTTTCCCCAGAATGATTATACATGTAAGGAAAGAAGTCATAAGCTGTAAGAGTCTGAAAAAGATGGACCTCCAACCTACCTTTAAGCCTGTAAGGATAGTTTCTGTTCATTAGCAACTTCTATTCCTGGAAACTATGTAAAAGACTTGAGAAATAATAACGATAATAAAAATCCTTTCATTTTCATTAGTGGAAACCTTAGTATCAACTATGTATGGCAGTCTCTTTATTTCTGCTTATTCAATCAATATTTGAATCTCAATATTCACTATAAAACATGAAAGGTGGGGCAACATGTTAAACTAAATATAAACATTCTGTGCCTCTGTTATTAACATTATTTCCCCTATAATATGTCACAAGTCACATGCACATACCTTGTTTTTAATAATATCTACTTCCCACACATACTGCTAAAGAACAAGATTATGTGTGTATGTATTTATAATATGTAAAAAATATATACAAAATACAGGGATAGATTATTCTTTTTTGGAAGAGCAGTCCTGTGCATTGTGGGATATTTAGCAGCATCCTTACCCTCTATCCAATAGAAGTGGGCTTCTAGTACCCACTTTTTGGTTATGACTACCCAAACTGTCTCTAGACATGTCTCCAAATATCCTTTGGGGGCAAAATTACCTCCAATTGAGACCCATTGAGTTAAGCCAAAAGGACAGGCGGTCAGGGCTTCTGAGTTAGTAGGCCTGGGAATATGTGCTTTAGAATGGCTCCCCACTCAGGTAAGCATGTTAATCAGCCAAACCACCCAGTGTATTCTTCCTGGAGATAACTTGTTCCTCATTCTGAGGTCCTGGCCAGGATCTTGTTTTAAACTACCTGAAAATGGAGCGCCAGAAAAATGCATGTTCAGAGGGAAAAAAAAGTGATTGCCATTCTCTTCCTCTATTTCTTTCCCTTGAGGTGAGAGACACCGACTCTGAAACACACTGAATTGTCAAGTGGCGAAATTGGAAGCAGTCACATTTCATGAGTAATGTGAAAGGAGGAAATAAATAGAAATGGCAGTGTGCCCTGACTGGTACTATGAGGTGAACCTGGGACTCTAGCTCTGTGTCGTAGTGATGGTGTTTAGAGCAACCTCTGAGAGAGTGGATAGGCAATAGTCCATTCAGTTAAGAATCTAAAAAGAGAATGGCATCTTGGAAGACATGCTCTACCAGTTGACCTGTCAGCCATTCATTATGATGTGGCTGTTTTTCAGACCTACTTTCCATTCTTACAGGTCTTTACTTGAGACCTGGCAAATAACTAACACTGTGTGTTTGGGTGTGGAGGTGGTACTGGGGATTGAACCCAGGGGCATTCTAACTCCAAGCTACACTCCCAGCTAAATTTTTTATTTGAAACAGGATCCTGCTGCTGAGAGTTTCACTGTGTTTCTGAGGCTGTTCTCAAACCTGAAATCCTTTCGTCTCAGCCTCCTAAATACTGGGATTACAGGAGTGTGCCACTGTGACCTGCAGGACCACTTCTTTTTCATCTACAAAAGTAGATAATTAGAGAAAGCACTTTGGAGATTTAGGACCTACATATGCCTACATCTTCTTTTTTCTTTTTGGTACTGGTGATTGAACCTGGGGGCATTCTACCTCCAAGCCATATCACCAGTCCCTTTTTATTTTGAAACAGGGTCTCACTAAGTTGCTGAAGGTCTTGATAAGTTGTCAAGGCTAGCCTTGAACTTGCAATCCTCTGTTTCAACCTCCCAAGTACTGAAATTACTGGCTACCATGTCCAACTAGATCTTTCTTAGGTATAATGCCTCTCTTATCTCCTTCCTTCCTTCTTTCCTTCTTCCCTTCCTTCCTTCCTTCCTTCCTTCCTTCCTTCCTTCCTTCCTTCCTCCCTTCTTTTCTTTCTTTCTTTTTATCGTTCTTCCTCTTCTCCTTTTTTGATGCTAGGGATTGAACTTGAGGGTGCTTTACCACTGAGCTATAAAAATAAAAGCTTTTTATTTTTAAAAAATTTTGAGACAGAGTCTTAATAAATTGCCAGGCTGGCCTTGAACGTGGCATCCTCCTGTCTCAGCCTCCCAAGTACTGGTCTTACATACATGTACCACCATGCCTGGCTTCTCTCTCTCCTCTAATTGTAAAAATATGGGTAATATTTATATTTATATTTAACCATATAAAATTGCAATTTTCATACATTAAAATGTTAGATTCATATAGGTAATCCTAATCTTTCTTTTTTTTATATTTTAGATTTTTTCAATTTTTATTTATTTTATTTTTTTTAAATTTTTTATTGTAGTAATTTGTGCAATATAGCATACATCTTTGTTAAGTACGAGTTGTTAACAACATATTTGCACACAATTCTCATTTGACCCCTTCCCAAATCCCCCCCCCAATCCCCTTCCCCTCCCTCCCCCTCAGGTTCACTTCGGTGAGTGACCTTGATATGATTGTGTAAGAACATCT
>PVLC010028968.1:0-20557 GCA_004027655.1 Graphiurus murinus
AAAGTATCACAAGTGTTGAGTAGTTCCTTTTTTACTTTCTTTCCTGAATTCCCCTTATCTTTTATTTCAAACATAAATATTGTATATGTATTTCAGGATGATTAAAAATATTCGGGAAGGTAAAATTTAGAGAGTAGACATGTCCCATATCCCTTTTACCCATAACTACTAACTGATGGGTACTAAATTATTCTAACACCTTAGTTTTATAAATTCACTTCTAAAATACATAATACAGTCAGGTGTGGTGGTGCATGCCTGTAATTCCAGTACTTGGGAGGCTGAGACAGGAGGATCACAGGTTTGAGACCAATCTCAGCAACCTAGTGAGACCCTGTTTCAAAACAAAAAATAAAAGGGACGGGGGTGTAGCTTGGAGATAGAATGCTCCTGGGTTCAATCCTTAGTAATACACACACACACACACACACACACACACACACACACACACACACTAGTTATGAGGTATTCGAGTAAAATTGATGCCAGGAGGCCACCTCTTGCTTAGCACTTGGCCATGATGTGACTTTCCCTCCATTGTAGCTGTTATCTCCATGCCAGGAGCCAGTACTCTCTGGAATTTTGCTCTAATCATTCCTGTGATGTTCTTTGTAATTTTTGAAAACATTTTTTAAGCATAAATGATATGTTGCTTAATTTTGCTTGGCCTATCAACTTATAAAATATTTATGAAAACACTGCCTATATTCCTTTGTGACTTGCTCTTTTCTCTTTGTGTCTATTTTTCAAAGTAGCTACTTAACGTTGCTGTAAATTCTGATGGTCGAAAAACAGTCTGTTCAAATCTGATTCAGAATGGGTAGCATATCAGACTGCTTGGGCTGCCAAAACAAGATACCGTAGACTGAGTGGCTCAGACAACAGAAATTTATTTTCTCACAGTTTTGGAAGCTGGAAGTCTAAGGTCAAGGTGCCAAAATTGGTTTATGGTAAGGACTGTCTTCCTGGCTTATAGACCTTCTTGCGTGACCTCTTTGTGGGCTGAGGACAGCAGGGAGGTAGGGGAGATAGCTCTCATGTCTCTTCCTTTTCTTATAGGGATATATGAATCCTATTAAATTGGGACCTTACCTTGATTTAACCTTAATTATTTCCTCCTTTAAAGAGCTGTCTCCAAATAGTTATCTTGCTGGTTAGGACTTTGGCATATGAATTTGGGGACAGACACACTTCAGTCCATAGTATAGCAGGTCGCTTGCACTGAGGCCCTTACATCAGCAGGGGTTTGGAGATGACCAAACTCAGACTTGCCCTCTGGAAGGTCTAGTCCATGGTGGGTTTGTTGGCTTTTTCCTAACAAGCAGGCCAAGATTCTGTGGAGGGCAGTTCTTGGTGAGCCCTCCCAGGGAGTGGCTTGTGTGAGCAGTGGAAACTGTACCTGAGCTGAACCTGCCCATGGGGAGCCCAGGGGCCACATGAGAGACACCAGTGTTCCCCAGCAGGTGGACACTGTTGGTCTCTGAATTCTGAGTATTGGGAGTCACTTCCCTGAAGTCCAGGTGGGGTTGATGGCTGCATTAAAAGCACTCTACAGGCTGGTGTGGTGGTACACACCTGTAATCCCAGTACTTGGGAGGCTGAGACAGGACGATTGCAGTTTTGAGACCAGCATGCAATAATTTAGCGAGATCCTGTACAAAACAAAAAAATAAAATAGATATAGCTCAGTGGTAGAATGCCCCTCGGTTCAATTTCCAGTATACACACAGACACACAGACACACAGACACACACACACACACACACACATACACACACACACACACACATTGCACACATTGTCAGACCATTTTTATGCACTTCTCTTTTGGAGCATTATGATGCTGATGTTTTGCTTGTTTTATTCCATGAGAAAAGAATTCCAGACAATGCTTTGATAAGGGATTGAGAGTGCCCTGGAAAAGAGAATGATAGGGAGGTAATTCTCTTCCCATCATTCGTTATCTTGCCTTGCTGGAACTGTCTGGGACAAAAGACAATAGAAACTTAACAAGCTAAAAGTTAATAGCCTTTTAGGACTGAGCGGTTGTTCACTAACATCCCGTGCAAGGTGAACCTATTCCAGAATTTTTTTATTAAGAACAATTTTGCTAGGACAATAGTTTTCAGTTTTTCTTTTAACCCTGAGAGCACGATCTATTTTACCAAGAAACCCCAAGAAAAGTATTTTACATGATAATTTAGGTGGGCTGTGCAGTTCAGGTGGAAAGGCTTAGACTGAGCATTTCTTTTCCATCTCCAAAGCCAAAGTTCGTCTATCTCTTTGCAGTCGAATGGGAATGGCAGGCTCACCTTGAATGTTACCACCAAACTATTTATCGGACATAAAAGGCCACAGGGCCTTGAACTGAGTGTTTTGTGAGACACAATTCCATCCAGAGTAATGGTCTCTACATATTTCTACTTTCTAATCCTAGAATCTGAATATATTATGTTACAGGACTAATAAGAATTAAGATTGCAGATGGAATTAAGGTTGCTAATCAGTTGATCCTCAAAGAGATTATCCTGGATTATCTGGGTGTGCCCAGTGCAACCACTTAAATGGAAACAAAGGAAGCAAAAGAATCAGAATCAGACAGATGTCATCCTGAGAAAGACTTGAGAGGCCCATTACCGCTTTAAAGATGGTGGGGGCATGAGCCAAAGAGTTAAAAGCAAGGAAGTGTCCTTTCCCTGAGAGCCTGCAGGAGGGACAGCAGTTCTGCTGATACCTTGATATTTGCCTAGTAGACCCCAGATTGGACTTTAGACCTCCAGAACTAGAAGATAATTAATTTGTGTTGCTTTAAAACTCTAAATTTGTGGTAATTTGTTACAGCAGCAACAGGAAACTAATACATCACCCCACTATTTTGTATTATTTAATTTTTTTTACAAAGCAAGAACACATGTGTATTTACCAGAAATGCATATCAAATGAGAAAAACAGTATCAATTTTAAAGGCCCATTTTTCCATTGACAACCAAATAGCCAACATTTAGAAGGAAATTTTATATGAAGTGGAGGCATTATGTACATAATTCCTACTTGTAAAATAAAAGAGGTGAATTAGGTACTTGCTATGTAAAATATTAATTAAATAGTGTTTTTAAGAATCCATAATTATTGACCTATATAATTCTTTTGGAAAAGAGTTTCTTGAGTTCTCTGTATAATCTAGATATTAGTCCTCTATCAAAAGAGTAGCTGGCAAAAATTTTTCCCCACTCTGTGGGCTCTCTGTTGAGGTTCTTGATAGTTTCCATTGCTGTACAGAACCTCTTCAGTTTAATGCAATCCTATGTATTGATCTTCCTTTGAGTTGCTTGTGCCTTGGAGTCTTGTTGAGAAAGTTTTTACCTGTGCCTATGTGTTGAAGTGTTAGTCCTATGCCCTCTTCAAGTAGCTGTAAGGTCTCTGGCCTGACTTCCAGGTTTTTGATCCATCTTGAATTAATCTATTTTTTTTTAAACTTCAATGACAAATTATTTAAAGCTATCTACTGTTTCCTTTTAATTATATTTATGTTTCAAAAATACTTGCTGCCTTATTGTTAAATTCTCTTGGTAGTTTTGGCTTTTGGGTAATCAAAAATGGAAACCAGGTGAAATAAAGCAAATTATAAAGGAACTTATTTTTTCTCTTGAATGAGAATATTTAGATGTGTGTGTGTGTGTGTGTGCGTGTGTGTGTGTGTGTGCCTGGTGTAATCACTACTCTCCACTTACCTATGGGCTCCTTAAGAGCAGGTTCCACAAAATTCCTCACCCAAATCATGGGAATTCCTTCCTCCAGACTTCCATGAGGTGTTTCTAGACTACTGAGGCAGCGGGATGGCTCCAAATCCCACAGAAAACAAGTAGGGGTAATAGTTCCTTCTCCCTGCACGACTTCAAACTTGGCTCACATCAGTGCAGAAACAATTAAGGTTCACAGCTGCCCCAGATTCAGGCTGCTCACTCAGCTTTATTGAACCATTTTTCTGTTCTTCAGGTGCCTTGTTTGTTCCTTGGAAAGCTATTCTGCTGATTTTGTGTTTTTTTTCCTTTCTCCATTTGCCTTCCATGCAGCTCATTTTTAGTATTCCCTAAAGATGTCTCTGTTTTGCCAATGCCTTCTACTTTTCAGACCTTGAAGCAGATGGTTTTCCTGATAATTTATCTCCTCTTATTCTTAAACCCAAATCACCGTGGACAGTCTTTGTCCGATAACTCGCCTCGCCTCGCCAGCCATTCTTTATCTAAAGCTTACAGCCTGGTGTTCTGCTTATGCAGGGAAGGTCTGCTCTGTGATAGTTTCATGCTAAGCCTGTGAAAGGCTTCTGATCTTTTTCAAAACTTTGGAAATCAACACTTAAAATGTTTCTCATCCTTTCCTTTCACCAGCATGAACAGATGACAGACACTGGGGTCCTCCAGTCAGCCAGTGAACCCTGTGAATGGCTCTTCCCTATCTCAGGCACCCTCCTTTCTCCTTACAGGCTTCCTGCCTCCTTTCTGACAGTTACTGTCATTGTGAAATGAAGTTTGCATTTGGTCACTGCCATAGCAACTGTGGGTCAGGGAATTGACACTTTCACTTTCTAATCACAAACTGCCTATGGGAGAGGGTTTAACAAATATTTAGTTGGTGCTTTCTCAATAGATTTTAGAGGTACATTGGTGACAGAGAAATGGATCGAGCTTACAGACCAGAGAGAGAGAGGTCATTTCAGAGGCTGTGATGGCTCCACATCTGAGGACAAGTACAGGTGTGGAGTTACAAGGAGGACACTTGGTGGAGTGGGGCAGGGAGCTCTGTTGGAGGATTCTTCATACAGCATCCATTGTGGGTTTATAACAGAAACAGGATATTTTTATATTATTATAAAAAGCAAAAATGCTCATATTGCCTTATAGTGACAGAAACCAAAAGCGGTCGTTGCTGGGAAGGGATGGACCAGAAGTAAAGCAATATAAATGTCTTATTTGGTTTTAGGTGGTTGTTACACAGGGTATATGGTAATCAAAATAATCTAGTAGAGTACTTCTAATCTTTAGCTATATTATATGTGAATTAAAGTAAAACAATTTAAGACAACTTTCATGTGCAAATGTAGTTGTCCTTCAGAACCTATGATGGATTGGCTCCAGCACCACCTCTCTGCATATATCAAAATCTGGGGAAGCTCAAGTCTGTTTTGTATGGTGTGCCATTTGTATATATATAACCTATGCACATTCTCCTATATATTTTTAATTTTTTTATTTTGTTTTTGGTGCTGAGGATTGAACCCAGGGCCTTGTACAATCTAAGCATGTGCTTTGACACTGAGTTACACCCCCAGCCACTTTGTGTACTTAGAATTATCTCTAGATTACTTATTTAATGCTTAACACAATATAAATGCTAGGTCAGTAGATATTATACTGTATCATTTAGTCAATGATGACAAGAACAAAGCCTGTACATGTGTTAGTCAGGTTTCCATTATGGTAACAAAATACCTGAACTAATCAGTTTAAAAGGAGGAAAGATTATTTTGACTAACAGTTTTGGAGGTTTCAGTCTGTGGTCAGTTGGCCTAGTTGCCTTTGGGCCTGTGGCAAGGCAGCACATCATGGTGGGAGTGTGTGGCACAGAAATCTGTTCACCTTATGGTAGCCAGAAAGCAAAAGAGAGAGGAAGATACTGATGTCCCACAGTCCCCTTCAAAGTCATGCTCCTAATGACCTAAAACCTTCCACTAGGTCCTACCTCTTCAAGGTTTCCACCACCTGCCAATGTCACCAAGCTAAGGACCAAGCCTTTAACACGTGGGTCTTTGGGGGAACATTTAAGGATCCATACTGTAACAATACATGTTCAATACAGATGCTGTTTAAGAAAAATTTTTGATGTGGGGTTGGTGAATTCATGGGTGAGGAAACTCTGTATGCATGCAAAAATCTTCAAGATGTATTAAATGAAAAAAGCAAGGTGGAGGGAGACATATACAACATGCCTCCTTTTAGGCTCAAATGAAAAAAATTAGGGATGTATGTTTGCTCTTCTGTGCACAAAGAACTCAAGGAAGATAAGTGAGGAGCCAGTAGCAGCATCGGCCTGGGAGGTGGTGAGCAGCTGGCAGCTGGCAGCTGTGGGAATAGAAAGCAAGGATGCGAGGGAGATTTCTCATTTTTTCTTTTTTGGTACTGGGGATTGAACCCAGGGGCATTCTACCTCTGAACAACACCCCAGACCTTTTTTTTTTTTCTTTTGTTTTGAAGTAGGGTCTTCCTAAGATGCTGAGGGTATCACTAAATTGCTGAGGTTGGCTTTGAACTTTAGGTCAATCCTCCTGCCTCAGCCTCCCAAGTACTGGGATTACAGGTGTGTGCCACCACATTTGGCCAGATTTCTCACGCTTTTTATACTTTTTCATGTTTGAACTGTGTAAACTCATTTCTCATTCAAAACATATAAAAGAAAACACATTGAGCCAGGCGTAGTGGCACACGCTTATAATCCCAGTACTTGTGAGGCAAAGACTGGAGAATCCTGGTTTTTGGCCAGCCTCAGCTACTTAGTGAGGCTCTTCGCAACATAGTGAAATCCTGTTTCAAAAATAAAGAATAATAATAAAAAAAATAGGACTGCGGGTGTAGCTCAAAGGTAGATGCTCCTGGATTCAATCCCCAGTACAGCAAACAAAACAAAACACACACACACACACACACACACACACACACACACACACACACAAAAAAAAAAAACCCCAAAAAACAAAAACAAAATATCAAAAACCAAAACATTGAAATGGAACTAAGGAGGTTTTAAACTGAGATATAAAATAAATTTGCAATTATCTTTTATGACAATCTGTCTACCAGTTAAATATTTTTTTTTGGTACATTGTAATCATACATCTTTGTTAGGTACAAGCTGGTAAAGACATATATGTGCATCAATTAAATATTTTTAAGCAACTTCCTCTCAGCAGTGTTCTGGCAACGAGGTGGGCTGAAATGCCACCCCCATGCCGGCCGCCCCTAGGCGGCATCTCTTACCATGGTGCTCCATCCCTTCATCCCTGTCTTCCTAACACCTTGCTCCTGCAAATCCCCCAGCAACGCCTTTCACATTTCAGAGGAAACAGTTTTTCATCCCTTCGGGAATCTGGATGATGGCCTGTGTGAGACAAATTTGTAGCTACAGCCTTTTCTTAAAAGGTCAGTGGCCCCTGCAGAGGCCAGAACACACAGCAAGTGTAAGAAATGTACTTTTCAAACACTGTTTTTGACTCGGCTCTTCCGAAGGCAGGCTGTGCAGGGAGGAGACCTCTTCGCATGTGAGCTGAGATCTAACCATAGGACTGGGACCACTACAGAATGGAAATCCTCTTTCTCCTCCTTTTTAGGCAGCGACTGGTTGACATCTTTTATAGTTGAGTCTCCGAGTGGAAGCGCCAGTCTCATTCCAGACTCTCCCTCTGGTCTGCGTCCTGTGTTGTTTCTTTGAGTCCTAGCTTTTCTTCCTGAACGGCCCCTATAAAGGCCAAGGCCAAGAAAGCGTCCATGTGCCAGGAACATCTCTGATAAACATCTCATACTGTAGTCTCTGTTTCTTCTCATTTTTCCTTTCAAATGAGGATGCTGCTGGCTTTTCTTGGGGAGGGAGCGGCTGGGGAGAATGAGACTGTTTTGTTGTGCTTGTGTACTCCGGCAAAGAGCATTTCACATTGCTTATGTCTATTGTAACTTGGACCTTTTCCCTGCAACGCACAAGATACATTACGCATTGTATTCTTAGGTGTTTCAAGATAAAATGTCTTATTAAAGGAACTAAAATACAGATAACTCTTGGCTGCTGCTCAGTTTTGTACTGTGCCTCAATTTCTAGTTGCCTCCTTAGAACTTTGGTCCCTAGAACTCACCACTGTGGACTGGTGTGGGGTGGAGAAGAGCTGTACTGGGGCTGTGCTTGGCTCTGGCTGTGTACTGTGGCTGATGAGTGATGTCTGCCATGGGGTCCAAGCAAGAGGAGGGACATAGGTCTAGGTGTTGTCAAGCTTGCAGGATAGTCCTACCCTAAGCTTTCTTGTCTATCTTATAGCACCTGGTGCTTTTTTCTGTATGTTTGATAAATATTTGCTCATGTTATTATTTTTTTGAGTTTGCTCTTCTGAGAGCATGATTTTTTTTGAATCAACAAGACTACCCCAGGAGCCTGGCTGAGGACACTGAACTTTTTCTGACAGTTTAATTGCCAGAAAAAGGCACTGTGCTCTGATTCCTGTGTCCTCGTTTGCTTCACAATTCTGTTTCTATGTAGATGTTGGAGATTTCTTCTAATAGCTCCTCAGCAGATAAGAATACACCTTTACCAGCTAGGCATGGTGGTGCATGTCTGTTATCCTAGTACTTGCGAGGCTGACACAGAAGGATTGCAGGTTTGAGGCCAGCCTCAGCAATTTAGCAAGGCCCTTACCCTTAGCAACTTAATGACACCCTCCCTGTTTCAAAATAAAAAACAAAACAAAATAGGGCTGGGGTATAGCTTAGAGGTAGAATGCCCTAGCACCCAAAAAATCAAAACAAAAACAAACAAACAAACAAACAAACAAAAAAACCCCACAAAACCATCACCACCACCAACAAAAGCAGGAAGTACACCTTTACCACAATTCTTAGCAGTCTTAGCAGTCCTGATGAGAGGTATTTCCAAGGCCATCAACCAGGTGTAGTTTATGATTTGAAGCAGTTGTGTTCTTGGCTAAGTGTATTTACCAGGTGCATGTGCCCAGATACTGTTCAAGTCGTTTACATATAGTATGTCATTTAGTCCTCACAAAACACTAAGCAGTAGTTACTATTCTTATCATCCAGATTTGAGCTCAGAGCATTTAGGTAACTTTCCCAGGGTCATATAGCTGCCAAGTGGTGAAGCCAGGGTTTTAGTTTTAGGTGATCTGAATTTAACCCATCTAATCCCCAAGGTGCCCCGAGCGCTTGACTAGGAGACAGAGCCCTGCATGTTTTCAGGAAGTTGCATTTTTCCCTGTCTTCCCATCCATGAAATGAAGGGTTGGGCAGGATGGCTTAGGTCCCTCCAAGCCTTATTTTACTTAATTCTAAGTTATGTATTGAAGATCCTTGAGCCCTCCTGGTATTCACCATGACATTTCACTAATAATATATGCTTGTGCTGGAGGTGTAAGATCGAAGCGAGGACATGAGCCTTCTCAGTGCAACCAGAATTATAGCTTGTCAAGAGCAAAAGACTTATTTCCCAAACAATTAGAGGACACCAGTAATTATGTTTAATTACATATCGAACGGTTTTCCTGTTGTGTCAACCCATTGTCTTAATTGCGTGTAGAAGCAGCAGGCTATTATTTTGAGGTTTGTGAGGTTTAAAATTACTTTGTGTCTCAGTGTCAGAGAAGCAGAAGAGTTAAGAGCATGAGCTCTGGAGTCCAACACAGACTTGGTGCAAATCCTGAGTTGGCCACTTACAGGAAACCCTTGGGAAGTCCCTTCACGCACTAAGTGTCTTTCTACCTATGGGGAACACTAGTGGCAGCAAGCTCAGAGGACGCAGTGAAGACTGACATGCAGGGATGGTGTGGGGCCTGGCACAGCATTCCAATGGAAACTCTTCACTTGTCGGCTGTCATTCTTATTGTTGACGAGGTGAGGATGGTGGCCTCTGAACATGTTCCAGGCCCAGCTCCTCCTGGTGTAGATCTGGACCCCTGCCTGGGTGGATGGTCGCTGTTCTGTGCTAGTTCTGACATTCAGGGTGTTAGTGATATATTTTGTTTCAATTTTATGCCTGTAATCTCTCTCTCTCTTTTTTTTTTTTTTTTTTTTTTGTGGTACTGAGGGTTGAACCCAGGGGCACTCTACCTTTGAGATATACCCCTAGCCATACTTTATTTCTTTTCTTTTTGGTACTGGATATTGAACCCAGGGAAATTCTACCTCTGAGCTATACCTTCAGCCCATTTTATTTTTTATTTGGAAACAGGGTCTCACTAAGTTGATGAGAGCCTCACTTGCTGACAGTGGGATTACAAGCATGTGCCACCATGCCCGGTTTGTAATCTCATTTTCTACAGACATGTGGAATGGAGCTAAGAGATGTGGTCAACCATTGATAGAGGTTATGATGGTAAAGTCACTTGAAGAACACCATGGGGGAAATGAGAGCTAAGCCTAGGATACAGTGGGAAAATCATCTGGGCAGCTGGTCATTGTAGGCAGTGCATAGTCACTGCCCTAGAAAACCCTGAATGACATAGTAGAAGTTATTTTGTTTTTATTTCTCTTTCAGTCCCCCAGTTCTATCAAAGAGAAGGTCTCAGTTTGGTGCTAGTCTCAAATCTCTATTGTTTTGGAATTTCCCTCTTAATTAAAGGAGAGGCCAAGTCTTGGGCTTGAAGTATTGTCAGGCAAAGGTACCCAGCTAGAACTCCTTAAGGTTTCTTGTTTTCATTGTAGCTATTTTTGTTGCCTTCCATTTTTATTTATTTATTTTGGGGGTGGGGTCCTAGGGATTGAACCCATGGGTATTCTACCTCAGAACTACACCCCAAGCCCTTTTAATTTTTACTTTGAAACAAGGTCTTGCTAAGTTGCCGAGGGCCTTGCCTAGTTGCTGAGGCAGGCCTGGAACCTATGATCCTTTTGTCTCAGCTTCCCAAGTACTGAGATTACTGGCATATGCCACCATGCCCAAAATTGCCTTTTGTTTATGTAGAATGTGATACTAATTTTTTACTTATAATAGTAATATCAAACTTTCAGCCAGGCATGGTGGCACACACCAGTAATACTAGTACTTGGGAGGCTGAGGCAGGAGGAACATAGGTTCGAAGCCAGTCTCAGCAACTTAGTGAGACCCTGTTTCAAAATAAAAAAATATAATAGAGTGAGTGTTGTAGCTCAGAGATAGAATGCCCCTTGGTTCAATCCCCAGCACCACACACACACAAACACACACTCACCATAAAACAAAACAAAGCAAAACCTTTCAGTATGCTTAAAGAAAAATAAATTGATTTAAATAAGAACACTAAATTAAAGGTAGAATAGTTGGCTGTGTGGCTGTGGCATAAGTTATGATGGTGTCACGCAAGTACCTGAATTGAGAAATGTTGGTTGAGAGAGGGAAGAGGGACAAAAACCTAATCCTTGGGAAGACCAGTATTTAAAAAGAAGAGACTTTATAGCCAAGAGGGTGGCACACACACACCTTTAATCCCAGTACTTGGGAGGTTGAGACAGGAGGATTGTGGGTTTGCAGCCAGCCTCTGCAACTTAATGAGACCCTGTTCAAAATAAAAAATAAAATAGGGCTGGAAGAGTAGCTGGGAGGTAGAATGCCCCTGGGTTCCATCCTCAGCAACACACACACACACACACACACACACACACACACACACACACACACTTTAAAGAAGTCTGGGAATGCCAAGGCAATGCAGGGAGAAGTCGGTGGCAGCAGAGGGGTGGGCAGCAAGTGCCCTTTAGAGAGGGCGGTGAGGTGAGAACGGTGGTGGGCTTTGCTTTGCTGCTGGGGCAGCTGTGGGCTTTGCTGGCAATGAGCTAGCCACTACCTGGCACGGTGAGCACTGGGCTGGGGAGGGATGTTCGCAGTGTGCTCCACTCCACCTTTTGCTAAGGGCTCAGTGTGTGATGATGGCAAGGCAAGGTGAGGTAAGAACAAGGTGGATGAGAGGCCTCGAGTTTTTTGTGTTTGTTTTTGGTCCTGGGGATTGAACCCAGGGCCATTTTACCTCTGAGCTACACCCTCAGCTCTTCTTATTTTTTATTTTTGAAATAGGGTCTCATTAAGTTGCTGGAGGCCCCTTGCTAAATTGCTGAGGCTGGCCTGGAACCTGTGAACCTCCTGTCTCAGCCTCCCCAGTACTGAGGTTATAGATGTGTGCCACCACACTCAGTGGATAGCTAAAAATGTGGGCATATTTTTAGATCACGGAGAAGATGGTGAAGATGTAACAGGGGACAGAGGGAGTCGGGTCAAGGACACTGGAGCACAGGCTTACTTAGGGCAGAGCAGGGGAAGGAAAGAGGGAGACTTCCCTGGGGCCAGAAGGAAGGGAGGCTGAAGAGAGGGGGAAGGCACCTCCTCTAATGCTAGTAAATGCTGCAGGGGAATTTTAACCAGTTCTTAACATCTGAATAATTCAGCAGAGGAGAGTGGAGAGCCAGGGTGAGAGCCAGGGAAGCACATGGCTGTGAAAGTAAATGGGAGGATCTGGGCCAATACTGACTAGTCCATCATTAAAGTCCCAGGGGAGGGAGGCACCGCCAACTGCCGGCTTTACCTGGGAAGGATGCGGCACTCCACAGCCCTGTCACTAGAAACAGAGGAGGACAGTGGGGGTGGCAGCTGTCCTTAGACCCATTCAGGGCACTGCTAAAATCACCCATGTGGGGCCCTCTGCCACTGTCTCTGGAGGCGTCTTTAAGGAAGCTGCAGAGAGAGCCTTTCCCTTCATGGTGGCTGGTCGCCTGTCTCAGGTACATGGAGTCACCTCCACCTGAGTCACAGAGACGACCTTCTCCTCAAAGGTGCAGCCCATGAGGGGCAGCAGCCTGCTACTGCTTCAGCAAAGGCGTCTGCTCTGCTCTGAGGCTCTGGGCTTTGGACACAGTGGCATGAGGCACCAGGTGTGGAATTATGACCAAGGAAAGGGCCCACTTCACTGCACAGTGGCCCCAAGCACTGCTCGTTAACCGAGAGGCTGAGGCCTCTTCTTGTCCCTGAATCATCTTCCTGGATGGGTTGGATTTTGGAGCATGTGGAAGCAGGGTTGTTTGGAACAAATCTAACCAGGGAGAAAAGGAAAGTAATTTTCTGTGTATGGCTCCATGCCTGGTGCTTCCTGGTCTCAAGTCCAGGGGAAGAGCTAGGGAAGAGGCAAGGAGAGCATGCCTGAGGGGCCGGTGGTGTGGGCCACCGAGGCAGAGGTAAGGAGAAGAGAGCACCTGTGCCCCCCCCACCCCCCACCCCTGCCTTACCCCGTAGCCCAACGGCTGGTGAAGAGATCACAACCTGGGACTTGGGGCTGACGAGTCCCTCAGCAGCTCTCCCAGGGTGAAAGCAATTCCTGTTGTTTGGTTGATCTGGAAAGCTGTCTCTGCCTCTCTGCCTCCATGCTGGAGTCCCTGTTGGAGTTTTCCTGGCCCTCCCCATCTCAGATCTTTCCAGCCTACTTGGTGGCTTTGCTGCCATTGACGCTAACAGCTTCCGCTAGCCTGGCTTTTCTTTTATTTCAGTCCTGCCCCCAATCACAGATGTGAAGTGATCTGGAAGAGGCATCCTAGTGTTCACCAGGGTTGAAAGTAGACCTTCCCAGGCAGCTCAGATGATTGCTTTTAGAAGCACTAACCATATGCATTTCCCACAGAAACACGTTAGGAGGATCTAGGTGAGGAAGTAAGTCCTGGCGCCTGCCCTCCGGGGATTTACCCTCCAGCTGGGGAAGAGACAGACTCAGAAAAGAAAATAACCAGGAAAAAAGATTTGAAAGCATGTGGGCAGAAAGAAAGAGTAAGGTTAAGAGGAGGCATTCATAGTGAAGCAAACAATTACAGACACCAGTGCTTCCCAGGGTCCAGCAACACCCTATTGTCTGGACATTCTTTTTTTTGGTGGGGGGAGGGTACTGGGGATAGAACCCAGGGGCATTGTTCCTCCAAGCTATACTCTCAGCCCTTTTTATTTCTAAATGGGGTCTTGCTATATTGCTGAGATTGGCCTTGAACCTGTGATCCTCCTGTCTCAGTCTTCCAAGTCCTGGGATTACAGGTTGTGCCCCTGTGCCCGGCTTGTCTAGACATTCTTTACTTTTGTCTTCACCTGGTAGGCATAGGGTGAAGACCTTTTCTTCTATCATCAGAGGGGATGGAAACAGCTATATCAGGTTAATTTAAAAACATCCTGAATATGTTTTAATTAACCACCTTCCAGGAGTCCTCTTTTTCAGACCAGGTAAAGCCATGTCCATCTACCCTGTTTCTTATTTCTAACCCTGTAGTCATTTTAAAGGCCCACCTTGGCTTTAGCAGAATTGAACAGGAGTTAGGAATGTGGGCTCTTGTTCTATTCCACAGTGAACTAAGTAACCTGACACTAGTCATTTAACCCCCTCTAAGCCTCTGTTTCTCCAACTGTAAGAAAGATGGGTAATCTAAGCTGGGCAGGGTGGCGCATGCCTATAATCCTAGTAGTTGAGAGGGTCAGACAAGAGAATTGCAGATTTGAGGCCAGCCTTCGAAACTTAGCCAGACTCGTTTCAAAATAGAAAAAAATAAAAAGGCCTGGGTCTGTAGCTTGGAGGTAGAATGCCCTGGGTTCAATCCCCAGTACCGAAAAAGAAGGGCAACTCATCCTACTACTGCATGTAGTCACAAGTGGACTCAGCGAGATCATTTCTGCAGCACACGCAGAACCCTAGCTCTGGCAGCTGTTAAGTAAATATTCTCCCTTACTCTTGGTCCCTGCTCTGTGCTCAGAATCGCTTCTAACCGTCTAGTGAGGCGCTGATCAGCACTGCTAATGTTCCGGATGCTTGCTTAAAATAGACAGGAGTTACTTCGTGTGAGACTTTGCATTTTTTAAACTGACACATTTTTTTATTAGACATTACTCTCACAGAATAATAGAATGGAATGAATCTGTGAAGTTATCTACATAATGAGGCCAGTGTGGCACAAAAGCAGTGAAATCCCTGAAAATAACAGCCAAATTTTCACCTGAGCATTGTTAGAGCTTAAAGTACCTAGGAGAGAGAAACCACCTGCCTTTCCTGCTGTCTTGCCTCCCTCATTAGACCCTAAATGCTTGGTGCTTGGGGACAGGCTTTTCTCACCATTGGCTTCCTAGAATCTAGAAGGTTGGCTGACCAGGGAGCATCAATAACTATCTGTTAAACAAATGAAGGTATTTCTATCTAGGACATTTGGTTTGTTTGTCACTGGAGGTTGAACCCAGAGGCATTCTATTTCTGAGCAATAGCCTTAGCCCAGTTTTATTTTTTAATTTGAAACAGGGTCTTGCTAGGTTGATGAAGCTGACCTTCAACTTGTGATCTTTCTGTCTTAACCTCTCAAGCACTGGGATTACAGGTGTGTGCCACCATGCCCATCTACCACCTAGAACATTTTGAAAAAGATGAGGGAGACTAAAGTAAAAGGTGGAAGCCAGAGTGGCTTCAGGAGTGGTGTGGTCAGCTCCTGGTCACATAGCTGGATGCTGTGAAGGTCACTCTCCTTCAGTGCCATCTCTTTGGATTTTGAAAGGGGGTGGTTGAAGGAGCACAGGCATTGGAGTCAGACCTGGGCTCCAGTGTATCAGGTCTGCCGTCTCCCAGTTGAGTGACATTAGGGAATACACGTGTTCTCCCTGTCATATCACAGATGGTGACACCAGTTGCATGGGATTGTTGTGGGATGCAAGATGGTGACAGGCACCTCTGAGTTCTCTCTCCACTTTGATTTTTGGACTAAGACTCTCAGCAACCTAGCAAGGCCCTGTTCCAAACAAACAAACAAACAAACAAAAAAAGGGCTGGAGGTATAGCTCAAAGATAGAATGCATCTGGGTTCAATCCTCAGTAACACA
Source organism: Graphiurus murinus (assembly GCA_004027655.1). NCBI lineage: Eukaryota > Metazoa > Chordata > Mammalia > Rodentia > Gliridae > Graphiurus > Graphiurus murinus. Next base: position 15,619 of record PVLC010028968.1, read on the forward strand.
CACATACACACACACACACACACACAGAGAAATATATTACAAGCTAGGTATGGTGGTGTACACCTGTAATTCCAGTACTTGAGAGGCTGAGACAGGAGGATCAAAGGTTGGAGGACAGCCTCAGTAACCTAGAGAGACTCTTAGTAGCCTAGGGAAACCCAATTTCAAAACAAGAAATAAAAAAGGGCTGGGAGTATAGCTCAGAGGTAGAATGCCCTGGGTTCAATTCTCAGTACCAAAAAAGAAAAAAAAAAGTGTATTAGAGTTCTGCATTACAGACATTTTTACTACAGGGTTTTCTACACTGGATCTGTGCCTGGCTCTTTCCCATCATCTCATACCATCCGATTCTTCTCTCTCCAAACAGAACAGCCGGCTTTCCAACAGATGGAGTGCTTTCTAGCACAAGACTGCTGTTTTTGGGTGCTTCTACCTGGGGCACTCTGTCCCTTCCTCTCCCTGTAGCTGGTGAGTCTCTAGGCTTTGGCTCTAGTGTCACATCCTCAAGACCAATCCTTCTGACCCTCACATCATAGCCTAGCTGAAATGATCTTTGTGATGATTCCCTGTTGCCTCCCACTCAGTTAGAATAAGAGCTCTGTGAAGACCTGGAAACACATATGCCTCCGCCCTGTTTCACTGCCACTGTCAGGAACAGTACTCAACTCGGGGAAGAGTCTCAGTCTGTATTTGTTGAAGAAAGCAGTGAGAAGAGAAATTCAAAATCTGTAAGACTGTATGAAATGCATCTAGTTGTGTAGGGAGACTGCTGATTACATCAGGAGAGAGGGGTGATACTGAGTAGAATCTGAGAAGGACTCTCAGTGCTCTGGGTAGAACAAAGGAAATAACATTGCCCTGTTCATAAATGAGAGGAATCGCCTCTGACACAGAAGCTTGGTTGGATTGAGATACAGCAAATTGGATCTTTGTGGTCAGGAGTCTGGAACATGGGGAAATCGTGAGCTCAGAAATCAGACTGTCCTCCCCTGTTACCTGGTACAGGGGCATTGTCTCTGAATTCTGATTTCTCCATTTGTAAAATGGGCATACACACACTGATTCTGGAGCTTTGTTGTGGCAATGTAAGCTAGTCTATGCCTAAGGATTCACTCAATAACTGGCAGTATTTATTTTGAAATGAAATTTTTGGAGTTCAGTTAATTCAAAGCATGGTATCAGAAGTCCAACTTGATTAAACAGATATATGCTTAAAAACTTTTAGTAATTTTTATACATGCTGCAAGAAATCCAAAGATGGGTAAGACAGGAAATAGGTCTTTAAGTAAAAACAAAACAAAACAAAAATCTATAAAAGTTGTGTTGCTAATAACATAGTTCATCATTTGTAATATGCCATTTATTAGTATTTTCAGTGGCTTTGTTACTTAATCCCAAGCTCTTCTACTTATAGCTTGAGCAGGGGTCCAGTGAATAGAGGGCAGGTTGCATCAAAGGAAAAGATTTATTCGCAATGACAGCAGAACAGGAGCATGGTGGACTAATGTTTAGAGACGATCATCTTAACTCAGCATAAGTTGCAAGCTCCTTTTATTCTTTGGTATGGGTAAGAGAAGGTTAGGCAAGGACTGGTGACTGGAGTTGGCTAGGTGCTGCTCCGTGGTCTGGGCCAGGACATTGTGACACCTGGTGGTTGGTATGCATGTGACCACAAGGTCGTGATGCTCCTGAGAATCTTGAAAACATCTTAGTTATCCTCATCTTGTGTCATCAGATGTGTTCCAGTCACCCATCCAACACTTGCTGGGCCCAAGTGAAGAGTTAGTGGTTTCAACAAAAGTAGTCTTCAAATCCCTGAAAAGTAACCCAGGCTACTATTATCATGACCACCATGTCAGAGGTATTATCTACAGCAGAGCTAGTGGAAGACTAGTAATATATTAGCTTAGCTGTGTGACTTCTAGAATTAGAGATTTTTTTAAAAATATACTTTTATTTGTGCATTGTAGTCTTACATCATAATGTAGTTCAGAGTGATAGGGATATACGTGCACATAGTACCTGGTGGGGTGAAGCTAGAGGGTTTATATAGGTTTTCTCTCTGTTGCAGGCTCTCAAAATCAACATGTGAAGTGAATGTAATATGGGCTTTGAAACCCTGTGCAAACCAGGAACCTTTCTGGACCTTGTCACTTGTAAAATGCAATTATGTTAGAGAGCATTTGTTAGAAATCTTTATTATGCCCAGGCAAAGCAAAAGGTCTAACACACAGGCCTCACTCAATATACCAGCCCTCTCTCACCTGATCTCTAATCCTGGATCCTCTGTTCTGTCTATGACATGGTACTTCCAGAAGACTGTAATCCAAAGTAGTTTGTGAGCAGAGATCGCCTGGAGAAGTGTTAAAGTGCTGGGGGAAGAAGAGACAGGGTGGGAGGAAGAGAGAGAGAGAGAGAGAGAGAGAGAGAGAGAGAGAGAGAGAGAGAGAGAGAGAGACATCTATTTGAGTAGCTGGAAGGCATTATCTTGGAAGAAAGAACATTTGGTGTGACTTGAAGAACAGATAGTGTTTGGACAATAACAAGGTCAAGCTATTGAGCTGGCATTGCAGTTAGAGGGACCTTGAGAGTAGTGGGTGGATGCAGGAAGCTGTGAGCATGCCACCCAGTGTTTGGTAGGAGGGACCCACCCACGAGGGTTGGTGCATCCCATGTTGTAGAAGGCATCTCACTAGGGTACTTAGAACATAAGGACATCCTAGCAAATTGTTAAGTACCCTTTTTAATGAGCTGGGCCAAAGGCAGATGGATTTGGCAAAGCATGTAGAATGCATCAAAAGGAAGAGAGACAAGTTGAACACTTAGATGGCTTCTACAGAAATCTTGGCAAAAAGTAGTAAGGAAGTTGAGATGCAGAATAAGAGATAGACCAAAGAAGTGGCAGGGTACTATCATAACTGATGTAGTGAAGGAGAACTGTGGGAGAGATGACGCCAAGCTTTTCAGCCTAGATGCCTGGAGATAGCGACAGAAAAGGGAGGAGGAGGAGGAGGAGGAGGAGGGGGACGAAAGGGAGGAGGAGGAGGAGGGGGACGATGGGGAGGAGGAGAAGGAGAAAGGCATGAGCTCTCCAAGGCCTGTCCCTCCATATCTATGGGGGACTGGTTCTATGTCACCTCACAGATGCCAAAATCTCTGGATGCTTATGTCCCTTATATAAAATGGCATGGTAAGCCAGACGTGGTGGCGCACACTTGTAATCCCAGCATTCGGGAGGCTGAGACCAGAGGATCCCGGTTCGTGGCCAGCCTCAGGTACCTAGTGAGGCACTCTGCAACTTAGCGAGACCCGGTTTCAAAATAAAGAATAAAAAATGGGGCTGGGGGTATAGCTCGGAGGTAGAATGCCCCTGAGTTCAATTCCCAGTACCACAAAAAAAAAAAAAAAAAAAAAAAAATGGCATGGTATTTGCATATAGCTTATACAATCTTCCCCATACTTCAGATTATCTTGATTACTTATAATACCTAATAAAATGTAAATGCTATGTAAATAGTTGTTACACTGTATCATTTAGGGAATAATGATAAAAAAAAAGGTCTGTACATGTTTAACACAGAGGCAATTTCTTTTTTCAAATATTTTTGATCTGAGGTTGATTGAATCTTCGGATGTGGACAATGCAGACATGGAGGGCCAACTGTATATGGCTTAGGGTAGTTTGGGACATCCAACTGTATGTTTTCATCAGACAGTTAATGTGGGCTTGGGGCTCAGAGTTGGAGGTGGAGTTTTGGGAGTCTTCTGTACATGGCTATGGTTGAGACTACAGGGGCATTAGAATGCTTCCATGGGAGAGAGTACAGAAGAAAAGGGTGCAAAAGAAAATAGAGAGAGGCAATCACAACAAAGAATTGGCAGGAAGAACTAGTGACAGAGGAAGAAAAGAAATCAAAGAGGAAAGAAGCTGAGCCAACGTGCATAGCATGTGGTGCAGCAGAGATTCAAGGCTAGGCTGGGACACAGTTCTAAACAGTCTGTCTATTTTGAGGATGTTGCAGATTCTCAGAAGGTCTTAGAATTGAAGATGAGGAGGCCATGCAGCCCTTCAAGAAAGCAATGAATGAGGGTAAAAATTAGATGACAGGAGGAGTAAGGAAAAAGAGAAGCTCAGCTTTCCAAGTAGTTAGAGAAAAAGGTGGAGATGAGGCAGTTGTTAGAGGGAAGACAAAGAAGAAAATTTGTAGAAGAAAACATATATATGTTTTATGTCAAAAGGAAGGAGTCTGTGAAGAGAGATCCTGAGAGGGAACATGGGATGAGAAGGAGAAGGTGCAGGAGGCAACCCTCATTCCTGGGTGTGGGTGTGTCAAGCCATGATTAACCTAGATGGCTGAGCAGAAGCTGCTTGGAATACTCAGCTCAAAGTACTGATCTGCCAGCTCACCCCAGACTGACTGCGCAGGAGGCGGCATCTGCCTTTGGGTCCGTCCCCTCCACACACTGGTTTCCCCTGCTTGGCTTGGGAACCCCTCTTCACTGCTCAGAAACGAACTATTGGTTTATCTCAGCTCTGTTAACTAATGAATCTGATAGGCTAATAGCTTCTCCTGGCAGAGGACCAGAGAGCTATTTTTTAAAACAGCCAGGCTTCTGGAATCGTAGTCTTTTGTTTTCTAACCCATTAGTGGTTCAAGTGGTGGAACTTCAATTCAGGAAGGAGGAAGGAGCAGGCAGAAGAAATGCTACAGAATTTGCTCTTCCAATTCCATTTGCCTGTGGCTACCTGGCCCTCCCAGTACTGTAAGCATTGAAAAATAGGATGCCCCAGTCACCAGGTGACATAAGAAATGTTTTAAAAGATGCAAAGCTGATGTGTCATCTACACTTTAAAGCCACTTCTTTTGAATTTTCTGAATATAAAATTTGTAGCTGAATTTAGAAATATCAAATCTTTTTTTTTTTTTTTTTTTTTTTT
>PVLC010028969.1:0-20587 GCA_004027655.1 Graphiurus murinus
GTACTGGGGATTGAACTCAGGGGCATTCTACCTCTGAGCTATACCCCCAGCCCTATTTTTTATTCTTTATTTTGAAACCGAGTCTCACTAAGTTGCGGAGTGCCTCACTAGGTAGCTGAGGCTGGCCGCGAACCCAGATCCTCCGGTCTCAGCCTCCCGAATGCTGGGATTACAAGCGTGCGCCACCACGCCCGGCTAGTAAAACTCTTTCAAAATAAAAAATAATTTTAAAAAAGGGCTGGGAGCTGGGTGTGGTGGTGTATACCTGTAATCCCAAGACTTGGGAGACTGAGAAGGATAGCAGGTTTGAGGCCAGCCTCAGCAACTTAGTAAGACCCTGTTTTGAAACAAACAAAAAAAGGGCTGGGGGTGTACCTCGGCGGTAGAATACCCCTGTGTTTGATCCCCATTACCAAGAAAAGGGGGACACTGAAAAATCAGGAGAAGAAAAAAGTCAGCCTTAAGCAGATATAAGCTTAAGCTATGGGAGGAAGGGGTTTCTAGGTGTATAGTTTTGATGTCATTAGTAAGTGCAGGGGTTGCTTTGGGGGCACAGGGACCTGAGGGAAGAGAGAACCTGGGTCGCTCTTGACAAGCTAGGCTTAAGTAAAAGGAAGTCCAGTGTCTCCCGAGCCAGGCCAGTCACTGCTCCTCCCAGCAGACCACCACAGGGCGGTTCCAGGCAGCCAACTCTGGTAGTACGTGTCCCTTTGTGCTCCCTAGAGAACAGTGCTGTGTGCCGGTCCTGGGACGGGCCACTGTGTGGACGGATGGACGGCGGTCCCAACCAGCACCCACTTGGCTCCAACTCCCCAGCTACTCTTCTCAAGTATTTCAACCCTGGGAAAGCCGCGGCTTGGACAGGGCATGAAAGCCTCCCAGTCACTGCACCAGGGGACTTCTGTGGCAGAGTCACCGCTCCTGACGTATGCACGGCCCGTGGGGGCTGAGTCACTGTGAGTCAGCCTCCCGAGTCCAAGGAGGCCAGGACTGAGCAGTGGGCACAGCCCTAACCACGGAACCCGCCAAGGGACGGCCATGCAGGGAACTGTGAGGCACCTGTGGCCCTTTTCATTTCTGTGACTTTGCTCTTTTTTGGGGGTGGGAGGAGGGCTGGGGATTGAACCAGGGGCATCCTACTTCCAAGCTACACCCCTAGCCCTTTTGTTTTGAAACAGGGTCTTGCTAATTTTCTGAATTTCCCTAAATTGCTGAGGCCTTGAACCTGTGATCCTCCTATCTCAGCTCTCTATTCTTTCAAATAGAATTCTTTCCAGTCACAATTAGACCCCCTTTAAATGTCTCATCCACAATTCTATTTGGTTAAGTGAAAACACACACACACACACACACACATACACACACACACATTCTCTCTTTTTCTATTCTGCTTCCAAGAATTACCAAGTTTTCATATAAACCACAGAATATATTTAATTCAAATTAAACATGAAACTAGAATAATGTTCGGTCCTTAAGTAGCAATTACATTGTTTAAAAAAAAGAACAGTACATTTCTCTCTACATTCTGGCACTCCGACAAGGCACGAGGAGGTGACAGATCCAGCGGCCACCATCGATGCTCATGGCTTTGAGGAGACCCGGGCGGGACACGGACCATACTTCATACAAAAGGATTCTGCAGCAAGTCTGAGGAGAGGCGCCTCCCCCCTGATAAATGAGAAGTCCCAGCGGTGGGCAGTGGGTGACTTACATCTCTAACCTGTCCTTTTTAAATAGATGGCGTGCACGGCCCCTCCCCCGTGCCGAGTCGCGGCAGGTACCATCTGCACCTGCACCAGTGGCGAAAGCTTCCTATATGCTTCTCGGCAGCGGGCCTCTTCCCACTCTAGGGACTTCCTTGGTTTTGGTTGGTTGGTTTGTTTTTTTTGGCATGACTGCCCTCCTAGGCAAAGAAAGCCAACTTCTTCAAGACACAGGTCATTCAGCTTTAGTGTCGGTCTCCACGCTCTCCCTGGGCCATGCAGAAGGCCGAGTCCTGCGTGGTAAGGCCTTCCTCCTCCTCCACCGAAAGCTTTTCACTGTTTGGTCTGAAGGATAAAGGTCTGCCCGCCCCAGTTCCCCTCGCCAGGGCAGAAGCGGAAGGGCCAGGGCTGGGGGGCGGCTCTCTCACAAGGCGGTACTCTCCGTGTCATTGTCTATATCCAGCAGGATGCGGCCAGGTACGTCTTTGCTTGCTGAGTCTGAGTGCATTTCAGGGAAGATGCTGCGAAGCGGTTCTGAAATCCTAGAGTTGGAGTCTGGATAAAAAACACGAGGAGACATGGTATCAGTGAGTGGGAGTGCCCGAGAGGCCATCGAGCGCTTTGAAAAGAAGGGAGGCTGGGATGTCTGAGTCCCCCATGCACACTCAGTCCTTAGGAGCTGAGTCAAGACTCTGAGACCCCAGGGGGCAGCCGCACGCAGGGTCCCCTCTGGGCTTGGGCGCCTCTTCCTGTGAGCCCAGGCATTCCTTGGAGATGCAACCCTTTGAAGGCTTTGCTTGCTTTGGCTGAAGAAAGGAAAGCTCTTCCTTACCAAGGCCTCTCTCTGACGCCCTTAAATCTCCTAACAACCTTCGGGCTGCAGATGGATGAGGACCCTGGAAAGCTCGCTCGTGAGGTGGACTGTGCTTCTCCCTGATAATAATGCTACAACCTCAACACTGGCACTAGCAAAATTTTGGGCTAAATCACATTGGATTGCCCTGTGCATTGTAGGAAGCTGAGCAGACTCTCTGGCCTCTACCCAGCAGATGCCAGTGGCACACACCGCCTTCTCCCTTAATTCTCCCTTAAGGTGATGACCCAAAAGGTCTCTGGACACTGCCAAGTGCTCCTGGGGGGGCACAGTCACCCCAGTTGACAGCAACTGAAGCAGACCACCAAATCTCCTGCAAATGTTAATTTTCTCTCCTCTCTCTACTCCTGATACTCAAATTCCTCTTTCACGTCATATTATGTTGGCTAAAATTCCTTTAGCTTTTCCATCTCCAGCCCCGAGATTCCTTTAGCAAGATGGCAAATATATGGTCCACAAGCTATTGTTCTTTACTCCCATACTGGAAAAACACCTTTATCCAATACAGCTCTCTTCCCAGAGAGGCCACTGGGTCTCCGATTCAGTCATTCACGAAGAGATTATTTACTGAGCAACGACCCTGAGCCAGGCACTGTGCTACCTGCTAAGGACACTCGGTGAACAGGCAGATACATGAAGCCTGCGGTCCAGTGGGGGAGCCCAGCCCTAGGGAAGACAGGAGGCTTGTTTCTGTACGAGATGGGAGCTCTAGCAAATTATGAGTGCCCCGTTAGACGTTCCAGGGCTGGTGTAAGAGGGAAGGGACATGCTCAGATTTGTCATAGCTTTGCTGTGTCAGGTTATAGCTGATCACAGTAGGGTGCAGGGAGGGAACCCCAGTGGGAGGTGGGCTTGCCCCATGGGGCTCTTCCCAGTTATGCTGATGAGCAGCTTTTCTGACTGTGGTGCAGTCCCCCTCTCTACCCTGGTTGGGAGCGGGTTTTGACAGCACTTCTATCTTCTCTGCTCTTCCTCCACATGGGTAGGCATAGCTGGCAAATGCTGGTGTGCTTCTTGGAGATGCACAGCTCTGAGACTGCCCCCCCCCCAACTCTCCTGGCCCTATAGCGCTGAGCTCTGAGATGTGCTTTCTCTCTGGGTGTTCCTTTTCTCACAGTGACTCCTGAGTTATAGACCTTTCCCTCAAGGCTTCCTACACACCACAATTTGGAGGACTTCCTACACTTATGGAGGTGCCAAGGTGTGAAAGAATTCAGGTGCTGAATATCATTTCAGACAATTTAGGTCTTACTGCTAACTGTGAACTGGGCTGAACTGCACCATCCAGTGGTATAGTCAAACGTGGTCTGTGTACACAGAACTGAGGGTGTCCTGGAACTGTTCACAGCAGACAGAGGTCAATGAGGGCAGGGACATAGCTGTCTTGTTCACTGTGTATCCCCAGGGCCTAGAACCATGGCTGGCAAGCAGCAGATGCTCAGTGAATGTTGTGGTCTTGGATGGATGACTGAGGAGTCATCTAGTGAGCTGGGCATGTGGTGTACACCTGTAATCCTAGTATGTAGAGGCTGAGACAGGAGGACCACATGTTTGAGGTCAGCCTCAGCAACTAAGAGACACCCTGCTTCAAAATAAAAAATAAAAAGGGCTGAAGGTGTAGATTGGAGGTAGAATGACACAGGGTTCAATCCCCAGTACCCTCCCACCCCCCCAAAAAAAAAGAAAAAAGAAAAAAAAGGGTCATCTAGTGCAAACATCTTCCCTTCTTACGTCCTTAGACAAAGAAGCAGTCAGGACAGGCAACACTGTCCCAGCAGGCAACACTGGAATAAGATCATTATAAATTTAGTCCTTTACCAGCTATCCTAACCCAACAGAAGAGATGGTGCTGACCAGCCCAAGGAGTCTACAAGAAACACAGAAGAGACATGACCTGCTGGGGGTGCACCATGCTTAGACCCTGTCTGTGCTAACTGGGTTTCTACTTGTTAATGTCGTTACATGTGAGCAAAGCCCTTTTAGCCACCAACCGTCTCCAGATCTCTTTTTTTCTCATATATTACATATACTTTTTCAATTTTTACTTTTCTGAATTAATTAATTAATGGTATTAAGGACTGAACTGAGAGGCATACTATCTCGAAGCTATAGCCACAGCTTCCCCTTTCATCTATTAATTTTTTTGTGTGTGTGTGTGTGGTACTGGGGATTAAACCCAGGAGGGGAATTTTACCTCCAAGCTATACCCATAACTCTCTTTTATTTTTTATTTGGAAACAGGGTCTCACTAAGTTGCTGAGGCTGGCCACGAACCTGTGATCCTCCTGTCTCGGTATTGGGAGTACAGGTATGTGCCACCATGCCTGGCTAGATTTTGTTTTGAAACAGGGTCTTGCAAGGTTGCTGAGAGTCTCACTAAGTTGCTGATGCTGTCCTTGAACCTGTGATCCTCTTTTCTCAGTCTCCTAAGTACTGGGATTACAGGTGTGTGCCACCATGCCCAGTGAATTTTTCTATTTATAATGAAAACAATTATATATTCAGGGAAAAAAAAAAGTGAGGTCGAGGTAGAAGGGAAATCACTTTCATCTGCCTCCTATCTGTCCCATATGGCTTTCCTACTCCCTCTCATGCTTCCATGAATCACTTGGTGAGAGAGAGACAGTGATGTTTGCAGGTGACAGGTGGGAAGGACGCTGGTGATGTGCAGAGCCAGTTCTCAGAGGGAGCAGTCTAGCTTCCTGGGACAGCTCGCAGTACTGAGCACTTACCAGGTGCTTCCTCTGAGTTACTACACCTCTCTGAACCCCGATGAGATAATCTAGGCCAGCACCAGCCCGGCCTAGCGATAAGAAAGGGAGCAGCCCCGAGGCGCCACTCTAGGCCCAAGGTGAAGAGGACCCAAGCCAGCTGGACTCTGGCTCTTAATCAGCACAAGAATTTTCCTCCTCCAGATAGGGGTGTGTAAATTCCTGGACGAGGGCCTTAAAGGAGAAGGTGTTATCTGAGGAGATAAAGGTTTGAGTCTTCATTGTGGTTCATTTCTCCTTTGAGAAAGGGTTATTTTAAAGACATGTGCAAGGACTCATTTTTTAAAAAGTGCCTCTAAGCCTCTCCACCTGTGAATTTCTATATATTATCTGCATTCCAAGAATGGCTACTCTTTGAGTATACTACTTGGAGTTAAGTCCATATAACAGACATTAAAGACAAAACAACCAGAAAGAGACCCTCTAAGCAGCCTCAGCTCAGAGGCAGAATGGAGAAGGTTCATCGTGGATTTTTGGGCTTTGACAAATGTCACCCAAGTTCTTTCCTAAAGTATCTTCCTCCAGGAAGCAGGCCTTCCAAGGGCCTGAAGTGGCACTCTCTTATTATTTAGGGAGTGGTCCCATCAATAATTTTGATTATGTGCTTTTGGTTGTAAACCTCTCCTTCAGAAAGGCCAGGGTTAACTGATAGCAACTTGCACAAATATAGATCCAAATAAAACCTTGAGTGCTCCAGGCGACACTGCAGGGGAGTAACTCGTAGGGTCTGAAGGCAGGGCTTCCTTCTGGTCCTCACCAGCTTTTTAAGATATGAATGACATTCTAGTCCATAAAAGAATTGTGACTCAACTTTCTATTACTCTAGTTAAAGGAGAGACTCAGTTCAAGACTTGCTAGGTGTTTGATTTGACACGATTTGGATATCTCAAAATGAAACTGCAAGTATTAGTAGAAGCCACTTAAGTGTCCCACCACAAGTTACCAAACATCTGCTTGATGCAATATTATGCAGTCATTAAAAACGATGACCATAAAAACTACATTACCATATGGGGAAGACTATAGGATGCAGAGTAAGATAACAGTGCAGGATAAAAACCTGTCTAAAACAATTAATGATCATGCACTTCATCTTGAGAAAAACAAAAGTAGATTTTATTTAAAAAGCAGAATAAAAATAGACTTCTCCAATTATAGAACTGTTGATTTCTTGTTACTTCTATTCCTCAAATATTCTTTAATGTCCATGCTATTTTTAGAAAACGCATTACTTACTGGGTGTGGTGGGGCACGTTTGTAATCCCAGTACTTGGGAGGCTGAGACAGGAGGATCACAGGTTTGAGACCAGCCTCCACTACTTAGTGAGACCTTCTGCAACTTATACCTTGTTTCAAAATAAAGTATAAGAAATAGGGCTGGTGGTGTACCTTGGGGGTAGAATGCCCCTGGGTTCAATTCTCAGTACCACAAAAACAAAAACAAAATACCAAAACCAAACAAAAAAACCCCAAACCAAACAAACACCCTCCCCCAAACCCAAATTGCTTTAATGACCTAAAAAGAGTTGGATTAAAAAAAAAAAATACACTGAGAGCCAGAAAACTGTTCAGTTTTATGAGTCTTTGCTAGTGGACATTGTACAGCGCGTGAATGAGTCCTAGGTATTCTTATAAGTATTCTCACTAAATTAAGAAATATCTCCTCCAGAGCATTGTCTTTTCAACCCATGAGAACACTGATACTAGGAAAACCAAGTGTGCATCAGAATTAAAATATGGACAGCTGGGCTGCGCACTTGACCTCCTCTCTGGGTCCTAGAAGGCTTGTCTAGGCATATAAGCTTTAAAAATGACCTATCAACCTACTACATAACTTTGATCAAAAATGTTTTCTTCTAGATAAATACAATAAATAATGACTATGCATTTAGACTCACTGCATATTATGAACTGTAACTGGTGCTTTCCTTATTTAATTCTGTCAAATGTCCCCGCCTACATAGGTCAACCAGGCTGCGCCTTGCCTGACATTACAGAGCTGCAATTCTAATTCAGGCATGTGCAACTCTACTGTGCAGGTTCTTCCTACTACATCCCAAGCCTGCTTGATAGAGAAAAGAATGGAGAGGAGAGAAGTAAGGGCAGCCCTGTGATCACCTGTTACACATCTGTGAACCCACTTAGTGTTCAGAATAATCGACAGCAAGCATGAACGAAGCCAGCCCTCCTTTAGTGCATGCACTATTAGTAGGGATGCAAGCAGGCAGGGTTAGATGACTGGTTATTAACAGGCATTAGTGCACACATACGATCGTAAAGTAGCAACAACGCTTTGGCCAATCAGGTGCCTTTTCCTTACCATTAAATATTCCAATTTCAGTTCTTACTGATTATGGCAGGTCATACATCTAAATTATTTGATAAAATGTTTAAATTAGAATACTCTTTGCTAAAACCTGTTAAACACAGCAAGATGTAAACTTGTTTCCTTGGGACGTTAAAACCCTACTGCTTTTGAGCGTCGCGATGAAGAGCTTGAGGCTCAAAAGGATACAGAATCCCTCCCTTCTCCAAGCTCACTCTGGTGCTGAGCTGCGGGGCAGCAGGGATCTCCTCTGAGAGTCTACCTTAATCCCACAAGCCTCATTCAACTCTGTAGGACGAAGTCCTCTAAATGAATAACCTGTTTTCAGGAATTTGCCCATTGAAAGTTTTCTAAGTGAAAACACAATGTCATGATAAAGGACTACCTTGCCCAAGGAAGTTATTTCCCTTTTCTTCTTGAAAAAACCCTATGGCTACATCCAAGAATGGTTAATAAATAGCAGCATGATCAACACTAGAGGATTCATGAATTCTCAATGCTGGCTTCCTGTGTACTTCCCAGGGTGGTCTACGGGATTGTAAGATGTTAAAGGCTAATGCTGTAATACAAAGATAATTACGGTGACCCGAGATTCCTTGTGTTAGGAGAATTCATAACACAGACTGGTTCTTAAATATTTAGCTAATACCTTAAGGAAAAAGACTTTTTTGGGGGGGGTGATATTGGGGATTGAACACAGAGGCATTCTACCTCTAAGCTACACCCCCAGCCCTCTTTTATTTTTTAGTTGGAAAGAGGGTTTCTCTAAGTTGCTGAGGGCTTCATTGAAGTTGCTGAGGCTAGCCTCAAACCTGCGAGATCCTCCTCTCTCAGTCTCCCAAGCAGTGGGATTACAGGCATGTGCTACCGTGCCTGGCTAAGGAAAAGTATTTTTAAATGTAAAATTTCAACTACCTAATAATATAAAGTATAGTGAGTTACATTATAGTTCAATTAAAAAAAAAAACCTTCTGGCATAAATACATCCCAGCTAACAATGGAATTAAATAAAGAACAGACATAATTCTGGTTTGTAGTCTTTGGTTTAAATAAAAGGGAAGAACTAGGAATAAAATTTTGGTATGTCACAGCTATTAAAGTGTCAAAAGGTTCAGCCTCAATTAGGGTTTAGTCACTTTATAAATGATAACCTGAGACTTCTGGATTAATCACCAAGGCCTGAGGAAAGTAGAATCCCCCCGTTCCCTCCTCCGTGTTCTGGAAGTCACACTAGTTTTCCCTGCTGGTATCCACTCAAAGCCTTACTCAGGCAGGAGCTGTGATGGCTCTTGCTACATAGCTGACATAAGCCTGAAGGCTCTGCTCTCCAAATGTGAGCCCCAAGGTCAATTTAAATGAGCTGCATAGCGCCTGTTAAAAAGCTCAAATGGTTTACCAAAGCAAAACTGAAACATGGAGGAATGCAAAGGGATTTAAAGGAATTCAGGAGAGGATCTTTGGGAGAATATATATATATATTTTTTGAACCTGAGAATTTCAGACATCAATTAAGAAGCTCCATGCAGTTAACTTGCACTGCAGAAAAAGAAAATGAAAACTTTAAGACAAAAGGGACAAGTGTTCTATGCTGATGGCACCAGGTCTTCTTTTGTTAGAGCCAATCGATGGCAGGTAAGTTACACTGAGAAGAGCAGAATGCTTGTGAGAGGCTGACCGAAGAGAAAGACAATATTCTCAGTATCTTATCTGAGCAGCTGGAAAGCAGACTCTCTGTCAACAGCTACCTCTTGGGTCTGGGGCTCAAAGTGCTTCTGATAAAAACAAAAGGAACGTCTCCATGCTACGGAAGAGACTGCACTGACTGCCACTGCGTGGAGTCTACGGCCACTGGAGCACAAAGTCGGAAGCACAGACGCGCAACACGGCTAAGCAGGGGCATTTGCAGCTGCGGTTCAAGCTGCGTGGGAGGTTACAGACCTTAGTCCTGGAAACTTTCCCCACCCGTGAGGGCGCTAGGAAGGGCATCTATTGGGAAACAAGCAAACAAACCAATGTGGCTTCGTGGTTTTCAAAATAAACACTCTGGTATCAAAAAAAGTTATCAACCATTTGTAACACTTGCAAAATATGCATTATACTCCTGAAAAAAGTAAAACACATTTTTAACAGTTGGTGAGTTGCCGTCACTGGATACCAGTTTCAGATGTACTGCTGGCTTGTTTTCTACTGAGAAGTCACCCAGGATGGCTGGAGAGCCCAGGGGAACACTTCAGCTGCTTCTCCATAAATGCTCCCGCCACCAGCTATGATCCGGCTGTTGTGGCTAAGAGGGGGCTGCTGTAAGAGATGATGTGGGGCTCCTGATCTGCCATTTTTAAAAACACACTTGAAAAGTCCATTCATCTGTACATTAAATAATAAATTCGAGCATCTGGGATGGAAATATTTTAAAAATCATACTGAAGTAAAATGGTCATGTTCTAGACTGCCTGTGAAATGTATCATGAGGTAGGTAGCCCACTACAAGCTGTATATTTAGCACCACTCTAAAGTGGGTTTCTGCTGGGATTCCAGGAGAATCCCAGTTCTCTTCTCCTAAGCTGCCTGTGGCTGACACTCTGGTATAATCAGGTTCCAGGTCCTGAGATCCAGCTTCCCAGATCATCCCATGTAGCATAAAGCTTGTTTTTCTGTTTGTTTTGTTTTGCAGTGGTTGAACCCAGGGCCTCGTACATGCTGGGCAAGTACTCTACCACTGAGCTACATCTCCAGCTAATGCTTATCTTTTTTCCCCCTTTTTAACATTTATACATAAAACTGTTGGCTTACTATGAATGCTTTTTAAGCATTTTAATAAGGAATTCACTGAGGAATAAATTTCATGGTCATATGGAACAATACCTTTCACCTGGATTACAAGGCACTATATTTACTAAGATGTAAAGGTAGATAGGTCTGAAACACATCATGATACTGTAAGTCAGCGGTCAGCAAAGGGAAAGGGCCAGGCAGTGGGTACTTTAGGACCTGCAGGCCCCGTGAGCTCTCCAGCACTCCTTCTCGCTCGCTGTTTTAGCACAAGGGCAACCGGAGTCAACATGGACATGAACAGGCTGGCTGTACCAGGTACTCTCGCAGGCAGTTGCTGCCCCTGCTATAACCTGTGGCCGGGTAGGGGGTTAGGATGGGAGAAACCTGGGACCCGCCCCTACCTACCAGTCACTATTTTGGAAGCTGTTGGCGCTGCGTTGGTGAGGCCGCCGTCCCCCGCCGAGGGCGCGCCAGGAGGATGAGGAGGTGGGGGCACGCTGGGTCGGTTCCTCGGCTTTGGTACTGGCCTGGGTCTCGGTAAGGTGCCGGCATGCGGCTGCGCAGTCTCGGGGTTGCTCGCTGCCTGGGTCTGCGAAGCTGGCAGGCCGGGGTGCGGCTTTCCTAGGGGCGGAGTACTAGGGGGCGTCGGAGTCTGGGGAGGGGTGTGAGGAGGCTGCTCAAGTCCGTGCTCCCCGGGCGAGGCGGTGGAGGTGGGCGGGCCCTGGCTGCCCGGCTTGGGGTGCAGCTGCAGCGCGGCCTGGGTGGGGGGCTGCGGTGGCGGGTGACTGGGCGCTTGTATTGGAGAGAGGCTGCTGGAGTACCTCCGGGGTGCAGACAGCTGGGAGGGGGCGGCGGGCTGGCCCGGAGCCTGGCCCGAGTGCTGGAGGGGAGGAGAAGGGCTGCGAGTGGATGACTTTGGTGACGGGCTGGGTGGAAGCTGAGATGTCCCCGGAGAACTCTGGCCCCCGGGGTGGCCAGGAGGTGGGTTTCCTGGTTTGGGGGGTGCTGGAGCAGGTTTTTTAACAGCTGCACAAAGGAGAAAAAACACTTTTCAATCAGCAGCTCGGTGACAGGCACCATGTCATCAGCCAGGAGACCCCGGGTGTGCTCAGGAGGCATCAGCACCCTGACATTCTGCACCTTCCCGGGGCAATGTCCCCGCAGCCTGCAGCCCGGGCTGACCAGCACACACAGGGGCCTTCTTCACAATTTCTGACCACCCTTCCGCACACTGTCACAGCCATGGGAAGAAGAGGAAAGACAGAGAAACTGTCACGGACCAGAGGAAACCAAGGAGAAAGAGGACTCTGGCAGGGAAGATGGACGTTAGTGGGAATACTAGGGAAATCCGAACAGTACATGGGGTTTAATTAACATCTATGTACCCATACTGGTCTCTTAGCTAAGCTAAACGTGCCGTGCTGATGTCAGGTAGCAACAATACGGGAAACTGGGGGAAAGGTATATGGGAACTCAACTTTCTCTGTAAATATAAAATTATGCTAAAATCAAGTTTACTTTAAAAAATAAAGTACAGGTCATATTCAGGCCCTTTGTGACCTGCCATTTTAAAAGTTCAAAAAGAAAACTCAGTTAACAAAGGCAGCCTCATGGACAGGAAACACTGCCCAGGCCCTCTGCGTAGCCTCCGGTCAGGGCCCTCTCAGGCCCCCAGGAGCAGGAAGAGATGGAGGGAGGGAAGATCCGAGTGACAGGTCCACCTGGACGGGTTGTGGCTCTTACCCCAAGCCATCGTCTTCTCCAGGGCACAATTTTCTTTTAATAACAGGAATTCAATCAATTCCAGAACCAGGTGAGTTAGAAGATGCATTCTAGATAAAAGTACACATAAATCTGGAAGAGCTGCCTTAGAACTATTTCTCTCAAGAGAGCTGAATGGCCTCCGCTGTCCTCCGGGAGCCAGCTGAGATCAGGGCTGGAGGGCTGGTCAGAAGGAGAGACTCACGCATTCTCCATTTCTGCTGTGATCTCACTTTGGCCCAAGAAAGGCCAAAGGAAATGAACACATATCACCCACCTAACACGGCACCTGCACAAGGCGAGCCCTTTAGCTAAGTTATTTCCTGTGAGTCTCCTTTTGAGCAATATGCAAAAAATGAATCAAAATCTTTTAGGTCAAGAGAAATGCTCTGAAGAAAATAAGGGTAAGCCAGGAGTGGTGGTGTATGCCTGTCATCCCAGTACTTGGGGGGCTCAGACAGGAGGATTGCATTTTTGAAGCCAGTCTCAGCAACTTAGTGGGATCTTGTTTTCAAATAAAAAATAAAATAGGGCCAGGGGTGTAGCTTGGAGGTAGAATGCTCCTGGGTTTAATCCCTAGCACTACCCCCACCCCCCACCACACAAAGGGTAACATGATAATGACTTGTGTATACAAGGTTAGTTTTATGGAAGGGACCTTTGAGCTGAGACCTAAATGATAAGAAGGAACCACATGAAGGTAGAGGTCACAGTGCTCTGGAAGAGAAAACAACAGGTGCAGAAGCTTAAGGAGGGGATGAACTTAGCACATCCAAGGAGCAGAGGGCAGTGGGGGGGGGGGTCAGGGCAGGCCCAGGCGGGGCGAACGTGGAAGCCCCAGTGAGTTTCAGAGAGCCAACAGGACCTCTCTGCATCTGAAAGAATGCCCGTGGCGGTGGCAGCTGGGTGGAGGACTGCAGGGGTGATGGGTGGGAGCAACTTAGATCCCACTAATCAGGACCCAGAAAGCCCTGATCCCAATCCAGTGGGCGCGGTGACTCCCAGACCCACAAAGCTGGGCAGCACAGAGCCCTGGTGGTTTCCAAGCAGAGGGAAGGCTTCTGGAGAAACAGCTTTTTGCGTGTTAAGCTTGGTATCTCCCTAGGGAAAACATTCTTGATTGCCTGTTTTTCTTTTTCTTTTTTTTTGCTTTTCTTTAATGCTTTTTCTTTTTAATGACCAATTTTCCTGCTTGCCATTTTACAATAGACACGGAAAGGATCTGTCCCAAAGCCTTGTACCCTAACCCTTGCACTAACTCAGGGAGGTCTGCACATCACTCCCTGGGGGCCAGGAGCCCAGATGGTTACTTACCCCGGCGCAGCGTGTGAGGGCTGGGACCAGCAGCATTAGGAGCAGGGCCCACCGAGAGCTGATGGGAGCCGGCACCTGCCTGGGCCTGGGTTTGGCCAGTGGTCATCTGACTGCTGTTCCTCCCTGGTGCAGGAACGGCTGCAGACACAGAGTCCTTGGGTTTTGGAGGACTAAGGGGAATGGAAGTCAAGTCAGGTATCAGACATTCCCAACTAGAAAAGCGAAACATACTATAAAATACAGTCCTCCCTTGGTACCCCAGGTGCTTAGTTCCAGGACCCCACAGATGCGCTAATGCCTTATATAAAATGGGACAGTATTTGCATACAACCATCCACATCCTCCCATATACTCCCCAGCTCTAGATTATTTGTAATGCCTCACACAATGTAAATGCTATGGAAATGGTTGGTATACTGTATTTTTAGGGAATAATGAATGACCAGGAAAAAAGTCTGTATGTGTTCAGTCCAAACACAATTAAACAAAAAAATTTTTTTTGATCCACGTTTGGTTCAATCTGTGAATACAGGAACCCACAGATATGGAAAGCCGACTGTGTAAGATTCCAAGTAGAATTTCCCACGTCAGCAGGCAAGGAGATGATCTGAAATGTTCAGTCGTTCACACTGGGCCTATAAAGCTAATATTCACTTAAAAACTCCATATTTTTGAGATTCCTTGCATTAGACAGGCCTCTAACTACTCTGCCATTCAAATATCATGAAAGGGGGCATTTCAAGCCGGGCGTGGTGGCACACGTTTGTAATCTCAGTACTTGGGAGGCAGAGACAGGAGGATTGCAGGTTCGAGGACAGTCTCAGCAAGTAGCAAAACTCATCAACATAGTGAGACCCTGTTTCCAAATAAAAATAAAATAGGTCTAGGGACATAGCTTGGAGTTAGAATGCCCCTGGGTTCAATCCCCAGAATTGCAAAAAAAAAAAAAAGAGGGCATTTATTTCAAGGCAACCCATGAGAAATCACAAGTTCCATTTTGCTTGCACTTAAGTTGGGCAATATTAAAAAATACAAAAAGGCTTTTCTGTTTTTACATATACATTGTACAAAACTAAGCAAAAGCAATAGCAAATGATAATCTAGATTATAAAGTACTATTATTTGGACCAGAGGAAAGAGATACTCTGAGAAGCTCAACGATAACTTGGCAGCAGGGGAGGGCCTGGAACTCAGGCTGCTTACTTCCTGGCCCAGCACTTTCTAAACCAAACATCACAGCGACACTTTGTCAAGCCCAACAGTGAGTGAATGCTGTTAGTGAAATGTACACAAAACACCTACAGGCTATAAGAACACAGCAGACCAATGGCTGACATTCCATTTGTCCTTCTTCAATGTTACATTTAGTCTTGACTGTCAGGAGGAAATGAAAATGAGTACATCTGCTTATCTATTTTTTCTCGAACAACAAAAAAAAGTGGAAACCGAAACAAATATGTGCATGGAGTGGCAAGCCAACACGGTGTGCATGAGCCCCTATGAAGTTTGAAGTCTTAACTGTTCTTACGTGAAAAATGAAGTCCCCCTAATAACATGAGTAAAAAAGAATTCAGGAATGGACAACACATCTAGTTCAGTCCTGTCGGCTAAATGAGATTCCTCTCACAAGCAACTTCTCACACCACCAGACTCTCCCCCCAATGACCCAAAGAGGATGGAACAGACGCATGCTCCAAGGCAAATTCATCTCTGTGCGAGGAGAAAAATACGGGGGACCAACAGGCTGACCTGTTACATGCATATTTATTTTACTTCATATATGATCATTTTGTGCTCTGTAGATGGCAAAAGTATAGCAAATGAGAGTAAAAACGTTAGCATATAGCCTGGCGTGGTGGTGCACACTTGTAATCCCAGTACATGGGAGGCTGAGATAGGAGGATGGCAGGTTTGAAGTGAGCCTCAGCAACTTAGTGAGGTCCTCTGCAACTTAGTGAGACCCTGTTTCAAATAAAAAATAAAATAGGGTTAGGAGTGTATAGCTCACAGGTAGAATGCCCCTGGGCTCAACCTCCAGTATAAACAAAAAAAGCCAAGTTAGCATATGCTGCAGGCAGGGTTCATCTTTTACAGCAGCTGCTGGGACTGACCCACTAGAGATACCACTGAAGTGCCCTCTGCCCAGATCCGAACAGGGAACTGAATTAACACACATCAAATAAAAATTTCAAGTTCAAGGGCACCTTCTTTTTATTAAGGTAGTTATACTGTGCAGCCCACTCCCAGCTGCTTATTAAAAGATTAAGCAACTGTCCAGGTGTGGTAGTGCATGCCTGTAATCCCAGTACTTAGGAGGCTGAGATAGGAGGATTGCAGGTTCAAGGCCAGCCTTAGCAACTTAATGAAACTCTCAGCAACCTAATGAGATCTGTTTCAAAACAAAAAAATAAAAGGGCTGGGAGTGTTTCTCAGAAGTAGAATGATCATGGGTTCAGTCTCCAGTACCACACATACACATACACACACACACACACACACACACACACACACACACACACAAAAGGTTAAGCAACCAAATGAGTATTTTAAGAAAAAAAAAAAAAAGTCTTATTTCTTCCTTCTACTCATGGGCCAGTTCTCTTACAAGACTGAAACCGCATGGGTGAGGAGAGTCTAGTCCCTTACTGTGCCTGGTACAGTGCCTGGCATGTACCCGCTACGCAGTGAATATTTGATGGAATGAACTAATGAATGAGAGAATGAATGACGAATTCCAGGAACTCTGTAACTTACTCACTACACCCCAGTGCTTGAGTTAGTACAGTGCATGGCAGTGAGCGAACGGGACATGAACACCGACGGTCACATATCAAACAGGGAAAGAGAGGCTGACGGTAGTGCCAGGCACCTCTGAGTCTCCAGTTTCCAGCACCGAAGCAGTATGGCCAAGAATGCAAACACATGTTGCTTTCTTTTGAAAACAGAGAAGGAAGCAAGCGATTTGCAGTCTTTTTTTTTTTTTTTTTTTTTGCCAATGAGGGAGTGAAAACAAATCTGGCTTGGTCTGTGCCAGATCAATCCTTTGGGCATGGACGCCGTGTCCAGAGGCCACCACCTGCAAGAAGGCTGGGGCGTCTAGCCTCTACTGCCAGCAGAAGTCGGCCTCTTACCTGCTGTCGCCTGGGCTCAGCCCCTGCTCCAGTATGCCTGCAGAGGAGGGGACAGCCCCACCCCCTGAGCTGCTTTCAGCCCTAGAGCTCTGGGAAGGGGGCTCTGGGCCTGCTGGAGCCAAGGCGCTGCCATCTGTGGGCGGGAGTGGCGGCTGGAAAGCGGGGGATATGTGCTTTCTATTTAGAGTGCCACCTCGCCGGTGGGCTTGGAAGTCCATAAGCTTCACACCAAAGCTACACAGAGAGAAGAAACAGTCAACACACCATGCAAGCCGACTACCGAGACAGAAGCCCATCCGTCCACTCGTGTTAAAATCGCACACGGGGACGGCCGCCCAAGTTGCCCAGCATGCAGCGAAGTGACAAGGACCACAGGAATGGTCATCCCTGTCACCAAAGCAAGCAATTCAACTTGGCTTTACGCTTGAGCAAAGCCACAGGGCCTGGTCCTGATCAATGTCCTTGATCAATTTGGTGTAAGCAGCTGAAAGCACACAGGCAAGGCCTCATCTTGAGTGACATCCCACTGATGTGTTCGTGTTCCTATTCCTAATTCCCCTCTTGAGTCTCTGTGTGGGAAATGGCCTCGAGGTGGCCAGGTAAGGTGATGAATTATGGGCACCTCACTGCCCCTAATTCAGAGGGGATGCAGAAGCATTCATGTGTGCCGATGAAAGGATACATCTGAAAGATAGGTAAGGCTAGGAAAAAAACAGTTGCTTTTGGGAATGGGACGGTGGCTGGAGTGACAGAAGAAAGACTTGCTTTTCACTTAAGCATATTGATGTGTGAACCAGAAAAAAAAAAAATTGTTTTTCAGTTCAAAAAATAAAAAGATGCATGATTTCCCTGAGCTGGTATTTACTGGGCCAGCTGGCAGGGAGAGTGCACCCAGGCAGGTAACTGAGAATTGTGTGTCCTGTGCTAACGAGACTTGTGACCCTGCATTTTATAACTCAGAAAACATGAAAGCTAATTGTGTTATGGAGAGCATAACATTCACCAGGAAACACTACTGACAGTGTGAATAAAGGCTCAGGGAATGCCTATACAGGCATGGTGGTGCACACCTGTAATCCTAGTACTCAGGAGGCCAAGACAGAAGGATTATGGGTTCAAGGCCAATCTCAGCAACTTAACTAGACCCTTGGTAGCAGGGAGATCCTGTCTCATAATAAAAAATAAAAAGGGCTGAGGGTGTAGCTCAGTGGCAGAATGCCCCTGGGTTTAATCTCTAGTGTCAAAAAAAAAAAAAAAAAAAAAAGAAAAAAAGAAACTTCTACACAAAATACTTGTGAATTTTGCAGTGAGGGGATAGGAAAGTAAAGTATTTTCCTTTGGTGTCAGTGAAAAAACCCCAAACAAAACACACACACACCTCATTAAAAGACTGGGCAACTAAAACAAGAGCTTGTTGTTTAGTTTTAACATAAAGTATTTCTATTATCACATATATACAAGAAAAGCAGTCTCCTGACTCTTAGCATTACCAGTGAATAAAGAGGCATTTTATTGCACACGCTGGATAATTTGGCAGGCATCCTAAGGAATATGTGTGCAGATGCCTTACAAAAGGCAAAGTCTCATTTATCCCTGATAATCTCACAAAATGCCCACAGAGAACAGAGACATAGTTCTCTCTTTTTTTTGGACACTCTATCTCTTAGCTATACCCTCAGCCCTTTTTATTCTTATTTTTTGGTTTTGAAACAGGATCTTGCTTGGTTGCTGAGAGTCTCACTACACATTGCAGCCTCAAGCCTGCGATTCTCCTGTCTCAGCCTCCCAAATACTGGGATTATAGGCGTGCACCACCATGCCTGACCAATATATCTCTTGAAACAGAAAATCACACACGTTTCTGTGAGATGTGGGTTGTTCTCACATGCAATCCTGGACAAAAGTCCTCACTAGTTAATCGTTCTCTTTTCTCTTGTTTCCCACCAATCAAATACATTTTGGTGAATCTGCATGGTGTGCATGACGCCCCTCAACTGTAGGGTGCATCACAGCCCAGCGAGTAAAGCTTGACGCATGTGGCAGGATGTGAACTGACAAGCTACCTACTTACTCCGGTCACATCAGTGCTTGAATGACCTAGAGTACAACCCCTGACTTGTCTGAGTCCTATCAGTTGAAGATGCACAGGGACCATCTAGCCGGCACCAGACACTGGGGGTCTAACATTCTACCCGACACCCAAGGCAGCTTGGGAAGAGAACAGCTCTCCACACACCTCTCCTTCTTCACCAAGTCCCCTTCCATCACTGCCATGCTGGCGGGCCGCTTCCTCTCCAGGGTCCCCGAGTCAGAGTCGTTTCCAGTGTGGGATGAGTGATTAGAATTCGGGGTGGCGAGAGGTACAAATGCTTCTGAGACGTTGAATTCCACCTCTGAAAGAAGAAGGGTAACAGGCGTGTGAGGTGCGGAGCGCCCGGCAGAGGGATCTCTGAACGCCCACCGCAATGCAACCACGTCCTTTGCCCTTTGGCCTGCAAGCCCTCACTGCTTCACAAGTGGCAGCCCTCGTCACGTCACTGCGCCTAGCTTGTCAACACAGTGGGAGGTACAGAGAAGAGACACGGGAGGGAGGAAGACTCAGAATTTAAGTCACATGCGTGCCCCTCCTTCTTTTGTGGCGCGGAGGATTGAACCCAGAGGCATTCTACCTCTGAGCTACACCTCAGCTCTATTTCATTTTTTGAAACAGGGTCTTGCTAAGTTTTTGAGACTGGCCTCAAACCTGCAATCCTCCTGTCTCAGCCTCCCAAGTATTAGAATTACAGATATGTGCTACCATGTACCAGCTTCTGCATTCTCTTTTATGGAAAAAAGAAAAAAATAATGGAATATAGAAGAGGCCAGTGAGCACGGACTACTTATTAGAATCATAAAAAGTGAGAGATACTTACTTTGGTATAAAATAGAAATAAAAGGAATGTTGGAATGTGAGGGCATACTGCCTATGGCAGTTTTTGCAAGATGCATTTCCTTGAAGGAAATCCTAGGCAGAATGCTCATATTTATTCACCCAGTGCATCTTTACTGGGATCCAACTTGAATGAGGCGGGAAGACAGTGGGGGAGGACGAGGAGCTGGCAGAGCCCTGGTGTGAGGGAGCTTCCACTGTGGAGGGCAGCCCGGCTGCTCAGGAGAAGATGGGGTGTGAGGTCTGGACTCAAGACACGCCCAACCAGTACCCCATGGGAAGGAGGCCATGGGAACTTCGGTGGGTCCCAGGACTGCAACAGACGGGGTTTGAAAATCTCCCTGGCAGAGTGAAATCCTAATTCTCTGATGCAGTGAACTCAGACTTCCCAAACTGGCCCCAACCAACCTTTCTGCTTTCCCTCCCACTTCTGCGCAAAGCCCCTTCCAAGTGGAAACCCCCTGCATGTTCTGAAAAGCAATCGCTGGCTCCTTCCCCAACACCTGAGTCGTTCTCCATCCACCTATCTTGCTAATTAGCCACGTGTTATAACTGATCTGTCTCTAGGGGTCTGGGTTCCCCCAGGCGAGACAGTGTGTCTCACCAACAAACATACGGCACCTCATGAATATTCAGTGTATGTCAGCTGAATATGTTTTAGGGAAACTGAGTTAAATACAAAATAATATGACTACCATTTTGTCAAAATACGATTGCAAAGAAGCAAAGTCTGAAGAGAAGTGTGAACAGGTGAAACCAAGCATGCGATCATTGGTGTATGTTCTCCTTTAAAAAGACTTTTTACAAGCCGGGCGTGGTGGCGCACGCTTGTAATCCCAGCATTCGGGAGGCTGAGACCGGAGGATCCGGGTTCGTGGCCAGCCTCAGCTACCTAGTGAGGCACTCCACAACTTAGTGAGACCCGGTTTCAAAATAAAGAATAAAAAATAGGGCTGGGGGTGTAGCTCAGAGGTAGAATGCCCCTGAGTTCAATCCCCAGTAC
>PVLC010028970.1:0-20586 GCA_004027655.1 Graphiurus murinus
CTTGTAATCCCAGCATTCGGGAGGCTGAGACCGGAGGATCCAGGTTCGCGGCCAGCCTCAGCTACCTAGTGAGGCACTCCGCAACTTAGTGAGACTCGGTTTCAAAATAAAGAATAAAAAATAGGGCTGGGGGTATAGCTCAGAGGTAGAATGCCCCTGAGTTCAATCCCCAGTACCGCAAAAAAAAAAAAAAAAAAAACACCATCCTGCATCCTTGTCTTTGCTCATGCTGTGTATCGACTTAGGCTAACCTCTACTCCGCTGCTCTTCACACAGGCATCTAGTTAGCACCTGCTGTGTGCACGGCACCAATCTAGTGCTAGAACACAAAGATGACGAAGGCCTAGTCCTCGTCCCCAGGGAATGTAAGGATAATTAAGTGAGTCAGACATGTAAACAATTTGTTAGGACACAACTTAGCAACTGCTGTAATGTTGTGTACGGGGTGCTATGGAAACATGATAGGAGCTGTGATTCACCATTAAGAGGTAAGAGATGGGGAAGGCCTGGTCCAAGAGACTTCACAGAAGAAACGAGACTGAGCAAAGAGTGATTAGTGGCCTGAGGAGGGAGGGAGTAGAAGGGCACTTGCTATTTAAGGTGAAAATGCACTCCAAGTCCTGGGAGCTGCTGGAGATTCAGAGTAACTGCGGTACAATAAGCTAGTGGGACAGGTACATTCACAAAGACTGAGCTTCCACATGCGTGATGAGGAGCCGAGCGTGACTTGTAAGCAGAGTGACGTGGTCAGATGTGAGATTTTTGAAGGTTTGCTCTGAAAAGACTCCTTCCAAAATCAATAGAGCCTTCTCTACCGTGACAAGGTTCCCAATTCCCTCCCTGCTTCAGTCCTGGAATCAGTGGCTGCCATCACGAGGCACTTGCTGTGACCCTGTGCGCTGTGACACACAACTTCAGACACATCATCTTATTTCCCCCTTACAAAAGCGCTAAGATAAAGGAACTTATAATCAGAGAAATTAAATATCTGGCTCTGATGTCACATAGCTTGAGAGGGGTAGATGGTATCGAACCTAACTCCAGATTCTGTGATCTCCTTTTGTGATGCTACACATAATCCTACCCTGAACTGCACCTCTGTCTTCCCTCTGTCCCACACCTGGGCCCCCTCCATTTTGCCTATCTTGCCAATTGGTGCAGGATGCATTTCTAAGCCCAGAGCTACCAAAAAATAAGCTGTTGACTTGTGCTGGGCAAGTCAACTAACCTAGCTACTTTCCTAAGATGAAATGAAGGATTAGACCCGTGGTCTCTCAGATCACTTCCCATGATCTCCTGCCACACATCGAGGATAATCAATATCAACCACAAGGCTGGTCCACAATGGGGTAAGGGGCTGATCATGTATGGGAAGCCATGATCCACCATGATCAACCATGGTACAACTTACTATACCACCCACTGACATTTATTCAGAACATTTCTCAAACCAGGAAGCTAAGCCTAAGTTAACAAACTCATCCCCATGAAGCCTCCCTCATACCTCTGGTAGGCTTCTGACTCTGCTAGCATGGCCTCCTGTAGTGAAGGCAGGAACTAGAAGCCGCTTCATTACCAGGTGTTTCTAAGAAAAGACAGACAGGCTAGGCCAGACTAGGGAACACAACGCCAACAATTACCTAGGTTACACTTCCAGTAAACTGAGACACGTAGCAAAGACAGATCTGCCAGAGTATAGCTATTTTTCAAGAAAATCCATTGTGAGAATTTCTTCCAAAGAGAGGAAAATTTTACATGCTATAAAACAAAACAATATGTAGATATTATCTTATCTGGCTGTTTAGCTTGAAGCTGATGGATTTTACCTTTTTAAAAAAATGTAAACAGGAAAGTATCTTCTTGTTGGTGGCTTTTTGTGAGTTTTTTTTTTTTTTTTTTTTTTTTTTTTTTTTTTTTTTTTTTTTTTTTTTTTTTTTTTTTTTTTTTTTTTTTTTTTTTTTTTTTTTTTTTTTTTTTTTTTTTTTTTTTTTTTTTTTTTTTTTTTTCTCTTCTGTTAATCACCTTCTCTCGCCCTCCAGGGAAACCAAGTAGGTGGGCAAAAATTCCTGGATGTTTTCTGGAAGGTACTTAGAACACCCACACCCTCAGACATAAGACATACTTCAAGTCTATATAAACAGTCTTAGGAGATAATTTGGTTAACAAGAAACATTAGCATGAATAAAAATAAAATATTTACATACTGAGACATAAGAAGATACTGCAGGAGAATGGGAAGGTGTGTAGGACTAGAAAATCTTAACCTGGATCCTTTACAATGTATTTTCTAATGACTCGTGCACATATCAGACTCTCAAATATCCATCATTCTTCACCTCAATGAGTGTCTTCTGGGCAGAGAAAACAATATGCATCCATCTTATCAAATAACCACAGAGAACAAGACCAGACTCACATATCTATCTGCCATGCAAATTACAACAGCCACAGAGGAATCTTTATCACAAAGAAAGCAATGTGTTCATTTCAAGAAGCAGACAGATGCAGACATATACAAAATTGCAAAGCACCATGACATCAAGTCATCCCAATATCCCTATGCTGCTGTACGGAAAACAGTGAAGCCCAAACTCCCATCCATTCAGTCGCACAATCAGCAGGCCTGAGATACAATCCTCACATTGCCTCTTCAAATACACTTCCAAGAAGTCTCTGCATTTAGAACAGAAATCAAACGGCCAATAGAGATGAACTTTTGGAACACAACATCATCAACAAAAAATAAATGTCCTCCCATGTTAAAAAAGAAAACAGGAGAGAGCCTCTTTTTAGATGAGTCAAATATACCCAATGACATAAACTGATGGTTTATTTTTAGAGAGAAGTCTGCTATCATTTGCCACACAAAAGCAGATCCTTCTAAAGATGAATTTTTATTATAATTCAGTTACTTATGTGTTGAATTGCACATAAAAACATAGGATATGTTTAGTTAGGAAACAATGTTTACATAAGAAAAAGAAAATGTCAACACAGACTTAAAAAGGGTGAAATATATATGTATACAATGACATATACATTTATGTCATTTTCTAATTAACCCTGCCAGCTTAGGATATAGTTTTGACAGCTGCTAAATTTTTTTTTTTTTTTTTTTTTTTTTGCAGTACTAGGGATTGAACTCAGGGGCATTCTACCTCCGAGCTACACCCCCAGCCCTAGTTTTTATTCTTTATTTTGAAACCGGGTCTCATTAAGTTTCGGAGTGCCTCACTAAGTAGCTGAGGCTGGCCGTGAACCCGGATCCTCCGGTCTCAGCCTCCCAAATGCTGGGATTACAAGCGTGCGCCACCACGCCCGGCTGCTGCTAAATTTTTTAAAGAAATTTCTATATGGCTTCCAGGTAATTCCAAAAGTTTCTAGACGAGCAGGTAACCCAATAAACTGGGAGAGCGGCCTGCATCATGAAATCTGTTTACCCATTAAAGATGTCTGAGGGATTGGTAACAAATACCAATCTGTATTCCTTTGAATCTGTCTACTCTCCATTCTCATTGAAAAAATTATGCTGTAGCAAGCTCCAAAAGTCAGTCCTGCTCCAGACTCTTCCTCATCCCCAGGGTTTTTCAGTATTCCAGTGGGCTGTGAACTCCCTAAAGGAACAAACTCTCTTACCAGACTCACAGTAGATGCTCAGTAAATGTATGACTACTAATCTTGTGTTGTGATTGCAAATAAAATGGAATTACTCAAATATACCCACCAACGGGAGTAAAACAGGCAAACAGCCTCAGAGCAGGATGCAAACTTGGAAGAGGTTCTCTGATCCATGAGGCACACGTGCTAACGGGCACAAACGCAGGAATATCCACGTGTGTTTTTCCAGGGTCAAAAGGCCCTGGTGCAGGGTGGTGGGGAGCGCTAATCTAGTGGTGGAAACCTCATCTTAGGCTATCACCACCTGGCTGGAGATCAGTTTCCTCATCTATAAAATGAAGGCAGTTGGGTCTCTGAGGACCCTTTATGCAATGGTGGTAGAGAAACTGAGGCAGAAAGGGCAAGGTCACTGAGGAAGTAGGGGAGAGGTCCTTAAGGATTGACAGGGCTCAAGTCAGCCCTTGGAAGGCAGAGGGACTGGTCCAGTGGACAAAAAGAAAAGAAAATACACCATATTTGGGTTAAGGTCATGCAGGAAAGGCACGGAGACCGAGAGGAAAGAGAGTGCACATGATGCGCCTTGCATATCAGAGATACGGAGAAGGAAGCAGGCCGTGGGTGGATCATGGACAAGTGTCGTGCTGGCTGCTGGGAACTCACAGGCCCCTAAGGGAGATAGCACTATGGTCCACTTTTTATACCCAAGAAAATTAAGGAACTTGGTACCCACAGAGACCTGTCAAAATCACATGGCAGCAAGCAGGTGCAGCAAGACTGGCATGAGTCCTGCAGCCATAGCCCGTATCCTATCCACTGTACCCTTCAAGGCAGTGGGCAGGCGTACCGAGGTCTGCAACAATTCCACTCGAGCCTTACTAAAGAAAGGCCTGGAAGCCAGGCGTGAGACCAGAGGATCCGAGTTTGTGGCCACCCTCAGCTACTTAGTGAGGCCCTCCACAACTTAGTGTGACCCTGTTTCAAAATAAAGACTGGGGGTGTAGCTCGGAGGTAGAATGTCCCTGGATCAGTACTGAAAAAAAAAAAAAAAGAAAGAAAAAGAAAGGACTGGAATATAAAGATATGAAAATGCTACTTAATTCTCACTCCATACACGAGAGATTTTTAATGCAACAGTGATCTCACAATTGCTCTTATCTTTTTTAATTTTAATTTATTCTTAACTGTCCCCATCGAGACTGTCAATTGTATTAAGATCATTAAAAATAATCACTGGATGCAGGTTTGCTTAGCACCAAATGCCACGTAAACACTATTCATGGATTTATCTCATTTAATCCTCCAACTGAACCTACAGAGTAGGTGCTATTATTACCTCATTTTTACAAAAGAGAAAACCAAAGTTTAAAGTGGCTAAGTCACCCTCGACAAGTGTCAAGAACAGCTCAATCGTCACTAACAAATGGTTAAAAATATCACCCATCATGTTTTACAAACTAGTAAATGTTAAAGAGAGGACCCACAAGGTTCTCACTAAGCAAAGGAATAAGGTGGCAGAGGGAAGGCCACCTCGTGGAGCACTAAGAACAAGGGCCTGGAACCTGGGGGCCATCGCCACGCCCCACTGTGCCCCCACAGTGGGAGAGGTTGAGTGAGAACACTCTCTAAGGTTCCTTTGGTTCCAAGTCGCACCAATCAATGTCTCATCCTTTCCTCAGGGCCAAATGTTCTACACATTGATTTTCAGTTTCAGAGCTAATTACAGTATCTAACATAGAGTAAGCGCTAAATAAATAAAATGTTCAATATCTTTCAACCAAGAAACTTTAAGCTGAGAGAAACTTCGGCGTGGCATTGCTTAACAATATGCAAAGTAGATTAATCTTGAACGCCTAAGCAACAGTGTCTAGTAAAATACTGAAAGAACTTATTTACTAGGTTTATATCCAATATAATTCTAGAATAGCAGAATCCTAGGTGCTGTGGCATACCATCATTGTCATTAAAATGCTGGAAATGACCCTAAATTTTAGGAATGAGTAATAAGTAGTATCAGTGCCCAAGGTCAAGAAGAGGACAGCCACAGACTTCACCGGAGGCTTCTAATTCCAAAGGCAGAATCACATATTAATTCAACCACACCCTTGGGTGCACACCCTGGCTCCCCACAGACAGATGTGCAGCCGCAGCTTCCTCCTCTGTAAATCAGGAGTATTTACTGTCCTCACTGGGATCCAATTAATATAAGAAAAGCAACTCAACGGTGTAGCACCCTAAGGTACACTGAGCCTGGGGTATAGTTACTGCTCACTACTGGCTATCAATGCTCATGCTGCAAATGTACCTGAAAATCAATAACTCAAATGAAAATTGAAAGTAATAAAATTAATAAAAGGGGGGGGAAGCCCTGCCTTAGCAAGCAGTGCTGTTAACTTGAGAGAACATTCTAAACACTAGTGGTTATGCTGAAAAACAAAATGTACTGCTTGAGCAAAGATGATATATCACACCTACTTACCATTCCTTCCCAATTTAAAAAAAAAAAAACTATATTTTTAGAATGATAATTTTGAATTAGGTAATATCTTCATAAAATGTGGCTCTTCTGACCAGATTCACACACTAGAGCAATCTTTAAGAGGACCAGTTTTCTCGGAGGTGGTTATTAGCCTCCAAATCATACCCTTACCATTCAAGCATCTATTATCT
Organism: Graphiurus murinus; assembly: GCA_004027655.1. Classification (NCBI taxonomy): domain Eukaryota; kingdom Metazoa; phylum Chordata; class Mammalia; order Rodentia; family Gliridae; genus Graphiurus; species Graphiurus murinus. The sequence continues at coordinate 6,286 of PVLC010028970.1, forward strand.
AACTCAGTATCTTTCAAACAATCCATTACTTTGAACTAAAAAAGTAAAATTGTATGTGGGGGGGGGCGGGGGGGTACTGGGGATTGAACCCAGGGGCATTCTACCTTTGAGCTACACCTCCAGCCCGATTTTGTTTCTTAATTGGAAGGAGGGGCTCACTTGGTTGATGCAGGTCTCACTATTTGTGAAAGCTGTCCTGGAACCTGGAATCCTCCTGACTCAGCCTCCCAAGTACAGAGACTAAGTGTGTGCCACCACACCTGGCAAAGACTATCATTTTAAAAAAACAAAGAATTATAATAAGATCCTGTTTCAAAAATAAAGCTGGGGGTGTGTAGAATGCCCCTGGGGTCAATCTCTAGATGTCCCTGGGTTCAATCCCCAGTACCGCAAAAAAAAAAAAGAAAGAAAAAAGAAGAAGAATTAGAATAGAAAATAAAGTACAGAGCCGGGCGTGGTGGCGCACGCTTGTAATCCCAGCATTCGGGAGGCTGAGACCAGAGGATCCCGGTTCGCGGCCAGCCTCAGCTACCTAGTGAGGCACTCCGCAACTTAGTGAGACTCGGTTTCAAAATAAAGAATAAAAAATAGGGCTGGAGGTATAGCTCGGAGGTACAATGCCCCTGAGTTCAATCCCCAGTACCGCAAAAAAAAAAAAAAGAAAAGAAAAGAAAGTACAGCCAGGCGTGGTGGCACACGCTTGTAATCCCAGCATCCTCCTTTCTCAGCCTCCCAAATACTGGGATTACAAGCATGAGCTACTGCACCTGTCTAGAAATGAATTTTTTTAAATCAGAAATCCAAGCCGGGCGTGGTGGCACACGCTTGTAATCCCAGCATTCGGGAGGCTGAGACTGGAGGATCCGGGTTCCCGGCCAGCCTCACCTCTTAGTGAGGCCCTCCACAACTTAGTGAGACTCAGTTTCAAAATAAAGAATAAAAAATAGGACTGGGGGTATACCTTGGAGGTAGAATGCCCCTGAGTTCAACCCCCAGTACCGCAAAAAGAAAATAAAGTACAATACAGAGCCGGGCGTGGTGGCACATGCTTGTAATACCAGCATCTGGGAGGCTGAGACAGGAGGATCTGGGTTCTCGGCCAGCCTCAGCTACGTAGTGAGGCACTCTGCAACTTAGTGAGACCGTGTTTCAAAATAAAGAATATAAAATAGGACTGGGGGTATAGCTCGGAGGTAGAATGCCCCTGAGTTCAATCCCCAGTACCACAAAAAAAAAGAAAGAAAGAAAGAAAATAGAGTACAATATATAAAGTAATGCTAAGACTTGATTTGAGGAATTTGTTTCAGCTATACGTACTGAGTAGGTGGCCATGTAAAATGTACTCGTTATAATGGGCTACAGGCAAAAATACCTGGAACAAATTAATTTACTTCAGAAATTAAGTTTTTCAAGTTTTTACATTTAGGGCACTATAAAACCTTAACAAGAGATTTGATTTATAGCATTCTTGTCCCATAAATTCAAACAAATAAATTCAGAAATGACTGATCTTCCTCTTCCTGGACAGGAAGCAGGATTACAGAGAACTCCGGCCAACTCCAGGAAGAACAGAGTGATCATTGTGTGGCCTCTTGCCTCATTTACCTGTGTTTGCACTAGGAACCCACATACTCACAAGACAATGAGTCCTCCAATCTCCAGCCTCTCTGCACATCCTCCTAGAGAATATCTATCTAGCTTTTTTAAGAGAAGAAAATGTGAATATGGAAAAGGTTTCTATTTTAGTCAAATAAGTTAAGGAATGCCATTACACATTATAAATGAGTTGGACTTTTTTCTGTTCTCAGGCCACTCATAATCTTCTAAGGGATATAATATATGACATGCACCCTAAAAGCCAAGCAGACTGTGTTCAACATGAGGGAAGAGAAGGGAAGGGACAAAGAAAAGCCGTTTTAAGAAAGAAGTTGATCAGGAGGCTGAGACCGGAGGATCCGGGTTCGCGGCCAGCCTCAGCTACATAGTGAGGCACTCCGCGACTTAGTGAGACTCGGTTTCAAAATAAAGAATAAAAAATAGGGCTGGGGGTATAGCTTGGGGGTAGAATGCCCCTGAGTTCAATCCCCAGTACCGCAAAAAAAAAAAAAAAAAAAAAAAGAAAGAAGTTGAAATTAGCCTCTTAGTATGAGTAGAATAATGTTGAAAGAGTTTGGCAGAGACAGGCTGAGGAGAGGAGAGAGGGGGACTTCTGGGGAGAAAAGAAGATTAAGGACCGGCCACCGGCGTGACACTAACATGGACCGCAGCTAGTCAACACAGGCAGAAGAGTGGGAACTGAGGCCTGGGCACCCTGTTGGCCGTGATGCAGACAGCCCTGTCAGACAACCAGGCGCCCAGTATTCTTTGGTGATCTTTGAAAAGGGTGGCTGGTGGCCTTTGATCAGCAAGCATTGCAGAACCTATGGATACCATGAATCTAAACATGGCTTGTTTCCTCACCGCTACTCACTTATGGCTGTCCTCAAGATCACCTTGAAGATGGCTCCCTGCACCTGTCTCCCATTCAGTAGAAACAAAAGAATACTGACCGGAAAAGAGTCTGCATCCGCAGACACAAGATTCCTATGAGAGTAACACAGCCAAGCATCAGTTCTCACACAAAAATGCATGGCCTCAGAACACCTCTGGCCCCTCCTCCACTCTCCAGTCAAACCAATGACATTGCCACTTCTACTGGGAGCCCACGGGTTCTTTTAGAGCAATCATTCAGGAAGGAATAAACAGGATTCTCCTGGAGCAAAAACAACCTAGATCTTCAACTCAGTAACCCTGGAGACTAAATAACTGCTCCATGACAAACTACCCCAAGGCTCTGTAGCTTAAAGCAACCACTTTTTTTTTTTTTTTTTTTTTTTTGGTACTAGGGATTGAACCCAGGGACATTCTACCTCCAAGCTACACTCGCAGCCCTTTTTCTATTTTTCAACAGGGCTTCACTAAGTTGCTGGAGCTGGTCTCAAAGCTGCAATCTTCCTGCCTCAGCCTCCCAAGTACTGAGATTATAGGCATGTGCCACCACACCCAGCTGCAACCATTTTCATATCTCATGATTCTGAGAGTCAAGAATCTGGGGAAGGCTCAACTGGTTGATTCTCGCAGTCTACATGGTACTGACTGAAATCATCTGATAGTCAGCTGGCGGCTGGCTGCTCATGCCTGGTGCTTTGGTATGCCTTGGGTCAGGACACAGGGAAGGCTAGACACAGCTGGGAATGCTCTTCAGAGCACCCCCCCCCATGTCCTCTCAAGCAGGGTGGTCACAGGGTGGTCACACTTTTGCATGATGGCTCAGGCTCCAGGAGACCAAGATGGAAGCTGCCAGTCCTCTCAAAGGCTCTGCCTGGAGCTGCCACATGGCCACATCTGCTACCCCAGATCCAGGAAAGCAACTGCAGGCCAGCCAGACCCCATGCAAAGGAGGAGGGTCAAAGCATCTGTGGTCCTGCTGACTGCACCATAACCAGCAGAATCAGAGCTGCTTCCCCGCAAGCCATGGCTTGCTAACTACTGAGCACTGGAAACTTAGCACTCAGATGAAGAAAATGAACATGTCTACTCCACATTATGAGGAGGAGCAAAGGGAATACCCAGAGCATCAGAGATGCTCATAACCTGCTACAGAGGTGAAGACCGCAACACCTGAAGGCCTTAAAAATACTGTCTTTTTGCTGTTGTTGTTGTTGTGCTGGGGATTGAATCCAGGGGCATTCTACCTCCAAGTTACATCCTCAGCATTATTTTATTTTTTATTTGGAAACAAGGTCTTGATAAGTTGCTGAGGCTGGCTTTGAACCTGCAATCCTCTTGTGTCGGCCTCCCAAGTACTAGGATTACAGGCGTGTGCCACCATGCCTGGCTTACTCATGTTTTAATTCAATAAATCCGTCCTTAAGATTTCAACCTAAGAAAGCAACCAGAAGCGCACATAAAGTTAGGTAAATAGGTCAAAGATCTATTGATAATGATCACAATGTAAAAGTAATTATATTTATAATAAGGGATAGATTAAATATATAAAGACAGAAAAAAAGTATCTTCTAAAAGAAGACTAGAGAGCCAGGCTTATAGTCCCAGTACTTGGGAGGCTGGGCCAGGAGGATCACAGGTTCACGGCCAGCCTCAGCAACTTAGTGAGGCCATCTGCAACTTAGTGAGACCCTGTTTCCAAATAAAGGAATAAAACAGGTCTGAGGACACAGCTCTAAGGTAGAATGCCCCTGGGTTCCATCCTCAGTCCCACTGAAAAATAAATAAGCAAATAAAAATAAGACTCTAAACAACATAAGGTAACATAGTGAACAGGCAGTGAAAACCTACACAGCTTGATCAGCAGCAACTTTGAGGCTGACTTTTGAGAAAGATCATTTGGTAGGCCAATACCTAGAGTGGGGCTGTATTTCTAGAACATAAAATGCTAAGCATATTAGATAAGGAGAAGGAATTTGAAAGAATAATGCATAGAAACACATGTAAAATGCTACACATCTGATTTACTACTGATACTGTCCAAACTATTCCTGTTATACCAGACGACAGAGTCTGAAAGAAGGTACAAAATATATTTTTTTTAATTTGGTGAGAATGAGAAAGTACAGTAATTAAGGAGATAAAAAAACAAATTCTAGCTGGGCGTGGTGGCACACACTTGTAATTCTAGTACTTGGGAGGCTGAGCTACTTAGTGAGGCCCTCCGCAACTTAGTGAGACCCTGTTTCAAAATATAGACTAAAAATAGGGCTGGGGGTGTAGCTCAGAGGTAGAATGCCCCTGGGTTCCATCCCCAGTACTGAAAAAAAAAAAAAATTCCCTCACCAGGAAACAAAAGCAAAAATAGACACAAGCCATATTTCAACTTGGAGAAAATACCTACTCCCTCCCCCCCCCAAAAAAAATCAAACCTCAAGAATACACTGTTGACATACCTTTACAGATAAATTTAGTAAGACTTCTTTACCACAGTTAAACAGATTTTTTTTTTTTTTTTTTTTTTGCGGTACTGGGGATTGAACTCAGGGGCATTCTACCTCCGAGCTATACCCCCAGCCCTATTTTTTATTCTTTATTTTGAAACCGAGTCTCACTAAGTTGCGGAGTGCCTCAGTAGGTAGCTGAGGCTGGCTGGGAACCCGGATTCTCCGGTCTCAGCCTCCCGAATGCTGGGATTACAAGCGTGCGCCACCACGCCTGGCTTAAACAGATTTTTAAAAAGGAAAACTTCCGCCAAAATTTAGTCTAATACTAGAATTCAATCCGACCAGTGTCAAGGCCTCTCCACTCCGATGTGTCTTCTCTACATCTGTGGGGGAAGAATCTTCAGATGAGGCCCACTTCAGAGACCTATTTAAAGAGCAGCTGTAAACCAGGCACGGTACCTGGGAAGCTGAGACGGGAAGATCCCACGTTCAAGGCCAGCACACAGTAACTCAGCAATACCCTGATTCAAAATAAAATAGGGCTGGGGGTTTAGTTCAGAAGTAGAATTCCCTCCATGGGTTTAATCACTAGTACTGCAAAATAAATAAATAGCAGTTATATACAACAAATACAGGTATTTAGTATGCAAACAGAGATCTTTCTAGAAATATCTGCAAACATTCCTTGAGTATATACCAGATGGGGGAAAATTAACAACAGAGGTACAAAGAAATTTAAGAAACAGTCCCTCCCTACCGTGTCTCCAGTTGGTATAACAATATAACAAAACGTTAATACAAGACAGCACTTGGTTAAGTTTCTGAACATGTGTAGGGTGACATGTGGCATTTTAGAGATGCTTTGACTTCTTGGTTTAACAGAGTGGAAGGAGGAGAGAACAGGGAGGCTGGAGACCAGGTAGAAAAACAGTCGTGAGCAGGAGGGACGACGGGGAAAGGATTCCTCAACCCAGGGACTCAGATCCTGTCTATAACAAGTGTTCTGTAGTACCCCTTTACCATGCCAAAATGAAACTCAAAAATTATAATCTACAACGTGAGCGTGTGTGTGTGTGTGTGTGTGTGTGTGTGTGTGTGTGTGAAGCAGAAATTAAAAGGATATCCATGCATTTCGGCAGGTGAAGGCTCAAGGATCAGTACACCAAAAGGCTAAGTAAAATCATCAGATGCTTGGGGCTGCCTAACTTCTATAAAAGTATCTACTTTTCAAAAACAAGATAGTTGTGTCAGCTTTTCATTGCTGTGACCAGAACACCTGACAAGAATAACTCAGAGACGGGAAAGTTTATTTCGTCTCACGATTCCAGTCCAAGGTCATCCAGCCCATTTCTTTGGGTTCAGGTGAGGCAGCACACCATGATGGAAGGGCACAGGGGAGGGGAGCTGCTCAACTCATGACATCCAGGAAGCAGAGAGCAAGGGGAAAGGACAGGGGAAGACAAACCCCTTCCTCTAATTAGGTCTCACTGCCCGGTAGCCCATTCATCTGTCAGTGGATTCGTCCACTGATGAGGCCAGACCCCTCATGACCCAATAATTCCCTAAAGGGCTCACCTCTGAGCATTGCTGTGCTGGGGGTCATGCTTTAGACACATGAGCTTCCGAGAGACATTCCAGATCCAAACTGTAATAATAACTAAGATATTTCTAAAACAGAAGATGAAAATTCTGATCACATTAAAATTTAAAAATTCTGTCCAAAAAAGATCACAGAGAAAACGAAAAGACAAATGAAGAATTCTACAAATCAATACAAAAAGCAAAAAACATATGAGACATTTTGCAGAAATACGAAAAACCAATAAACACATGAAAAGACACCTGTATAAATAAAACCACTAAGATACAATTTTACACATGAAATGGACACTTATTGGTATTGTGAATTTTCACAATACCAAAGGTGAGCATCAAACCTGGAACAATCACTGCGGAAAACAACTTGCATTATCTCAGAATTGAAGAAACGCATTGTTATGACCCAACAACCCAGATGTAAGTACCAGGAGACAACATGTGTTGAGGATGCTAACAGCAGTATTGTTCATAAAGCAACAAAAGAAGTACACCAGCAGGAAAATCCATAATTTATCTGTAGTGCAATCTTAACTAAATGGGAATGAAAATGGACAGACTCCAGTTACACTTTAGAAATGCACTATGGAGTGAAGAAAGTAGGTTACAGATGGCGACGTGTGGTATACTATGTTCATAAAGCTGGAAACCAAGCAATACATCTTATTCAGGGATGATAAAAGCAAGACTAGGCTGTGTATGGTGGCACACGCCTGTAATCCCTGTATTTGGGAGGCTGAGACAGGAGGATCACAGGTTCCAGGATAGCCTCAGCAAGTAGTGAGACTCAAATCAACCCAATGAGACCCTATTTCCAAATAAGAAATAAAATTGGGGTGGAGATGTAGCTCAAAGGTTAAAATGCCTTTGGATTCAATCCCCATTAACACACACACACACACACACACACACATACACACACACACAGACAAGTACACAAAATCCAGGGTACTAAACAGAATTCCTGTGTACTAAAACAGAATATCTGCTGCACAAACAACACAATCATCTATTTTACCTTGTATTTACCTGTAAGTACAAACCAATAATTCATACTAATCAAGTCATATATACAAGTAAAAAAAAAAAAAAAAAAAAAAAAACCTCCTGAGATGATTCTGTTTGTTACTGGTAGGCACTGGAAAACCATTAGCATAAGTAAAGAGATTTCTTCCCTGAGAAATAATTCCTGGGTTGACTGGCAATCAGTATCAAGAAATTTACAAGGGAAGTACTGCGTTGTAATACCCTTCAAATGACATAAGGCTTTAATGTCCCTTAAAAAAAAAATAAAAAAGTATTTAAACATCAACTTGGTAGGGCACTCACTCGCCTGTCTACCTGCCTTCTTTCCTTCATTCCTTCCTTCCTTTTTTCTTTTTTGTGCTGGGGGTCAAACTCAACCAGCAAGCTACACTCTGAGTTTCTAAGACTTTATAGCTAGTAAAATAGGAGCTCTTAAAGTCTCAGTCTGAGAAACTCTGCAATCCTAAAAAAAGAAAGGTATTTAACTTGGCATTGTGGATCCTGGAAAGAAGAGACTTCTTAAAAAGAAACAATTTTATGGTTGGTTTAAGCTATTTTCTTGTTCTTAAAAGAAAGTTCAGCAGAACAAACAAGCAGGTCTTCTATTACTGTCCACAACAAGGAGGATGTCTTAAATTTTGAGAAAACAGTTCTGTGGCCTTTCTCCAAAGACTAATGAATGCAGCTCTTTCAAACACTTCAAAGCCATGGTCTGAACATATTTAATTGTTGAATTAGCACTATGCTTCTCTGTCAAGTTTGGAATTAAGTCTTCTGATTCACTAAGATAACCAAAGAATATTCAAATACCTATCATTTCACAAGTCAATACCTAGCTCTAAATTACTGACCTAATGGTTTAAAATACTGGCTCCTATCCTCAATGAGCTTGTATGAAAAAACAAGATTTAAGATTCACGAAGAGGACAGTACACTCAGGCAGCCAACAAGCACTGCCGTAGCACACTTCCAGAACATGGGAAGAATTTACGGAGAAGGGAATTTCCTTACAAAAGAAACTGGGATGATAAAGCCCAGAGGACAACATGATATATTTTGGGCAAAGAGTGATAGCAAGGGACTCTGAGCACATAAAGAGCATGAGATGGACTAAAAAAAGAAAAAATAAAGATGTTAATTCTAGATCACAATCTTCTTGAAAGCAAAAACAAAGCTGAAAGAAGACTACTGGCAAAAGCAATCATTTATAACCATTTATAATCCTCAGTGTTAGTAATTATTTAAAGATTCCTAGAGATACTGATCTACTAATGATTTTTAAAAAGCTGTGATAGGCATGGGGAGGGGGAGAGAGACAGAGTACACAGGGAATACATGAACATCACCGAAATCATGCTTCTGAGAACATGAATCAGAACTGACTTCCAACTCAAAATTATCTCGTATGAAATAGCTCTAACACAGCCAGGTTACTAACAAAACTGTGCATAGGGGCTGGGGATGAAACTGCCTTTTTACAAAAACAAAAAGTGAATTGACATCCGTATAGGAATAGAAATACTTTTCTCTTAGAACAGGTAATTTTATATTAAAAGTCAATGCTATTTCTTTCCATCCCAAACATTTACATAATGCCCTATTTGTAGTTCTAAATATTGTCACTATAACTTAATAACCATTCACTCAAACTAAAGATAAGTCTGTTAAAATGCATCTTTTCAGCCGGGCGTGGTGGTGCACGCTTGTAATCCCAGCATTTGGGAGGCTGAGACCAGAGGATCCGGGTTCTCGGCCAGCCTCAGCTACCTAGTGAGGCACTCCGCAACTCTGTGAGACCTGGTTTCAAAATAAAAAATAGGGCTGGGGTATAGCTCAGAGGTAGAATGCCTCTGAGTTCAACCCCAGTACCGCAAAAATTTAAAAATAATAAATAAAATGCATCTTTTCAATGAAATAAAAGTTTCTATTGAAACACTTTATTCCTTTATTTGGATAATAATCAATTTATCAAATGTCTATTATGTGCCAAATTTTTAGTCTTTGGTAGTTTTATCATCACTATTTGTAAAAAATGGCAGAATTTATACTGTATAATCAAATGTGAAACAAGTCCACAATCCTTAATCTGCGACTCTAAGTTCAGAAAGTTTTAAACAGCAGAAAATGTTTTGACAGCAAAATATGACCTACTGTGAGGCTAGCATAGTCTTTAATCTGCCTATGTCATGTGAACACATTTCACTGCAGAAATATTAAACTGTCTAATTGGAGGGCACACCGGCAGATGTTATATACACCCGTTTTACTAAATTACGATTCCTAAGTCAAATACCTAACTTGAAGATGCCAGAACAAGCCCACACGATCATGTGACCAAGAGGTGGTCCAGCAAAAGGCACTTTTTGAACACCTCTGGAATTCTCACTCTACAGCACATCTGGATTTTGAAACACCGTTGAGTCATCTGTAACAGCTGAAGGTAAACACTGTCTAGTAAATAAAGACGTGATGATCCTGTATGGGGCGTGATCCTCCAAGATGGATCTGACATCGACGGCATTCACCAGCAGAAGCCCACAACTCCAAAGGGTGAGATCTCAGCGTCCAGCGAGGGCTGTGGGTATGTTAACTGGAGTCGTCGCAGAACCGAATGAGCAGTGCAAAGGCAGGGCTAGAGAGCTGCAGGACTTGCACCTCCTCCCTCAGAGGTCTCCTCCACACCTGGGTCGTGGACATTCTCAGAGCATGTTTGCTATTTCTTCCATATCCACTTCCTGAAACTGCTAGCCACAGAATGGGTCCCCTAAAGAAGGCTCTCTACAGGGGGCCAAAACAGGAGAAACAAGACTGCAGCATGGGGAGTGAAGTGTTGGCCTGGCAGAGCTGTCTGCAAAACCTGTCCTCCCTTCACTGTAACAGACGGAGAGTGCACGGGAGGTAAGCCATCTCAGGGCTCAGTCCTAACTCCTCGATGGCACGTTCCCATTGGGAACACAGAGGTGCCCATCTCCAACTTCAACCGAGGGATGGCAGGCAGATTGCTACCATGAGAGAGAGGCTCCTGCGTCCCAGGCGGTCTGTGTGGAGCACAGCCACCCTGCTGCCCTGACCACTTGCCTCAGGGCTACCACACGAAAGAACAGCAAATGCCAACGTTTTCAAAATGACTTTATTGTTGCAACTCTGGCACAACAGTGTTAGCCGGGAACTGTACCATGTACTAGCCTCCCACTCCACAGTCCAATTCCAATAACCTACCAAAGGCAAGCTCCATCTTGGGAAAACCTGTGGCTTCTTATACTCATCTGAACTCTGCGGACAGCCTCACAGAAGGAGGAATTCATTCATTCAGCAAGCTCTTTTGAGCACCTACTACCAGGGTATTATGGGTATTATGCTATAGACCAGAGGCATAAACATCAATTGTGGGGTGGGGATGAAACCAGTTCTCTCTGGGTCAGAACCCAAGCTCGAGTCTTCTCCTCTGCTTGTCCCCAGCACTTTGCAGTGTCTGCATAATAGACACTTAATAAATATTTGCTAGATGAATTAAAAAATCAATAAACTTGTCTTGTCCTTGACAAATTCAGTATAATGAGGGGAAGGGAGAAAACAACACCATATAACAACCCTCACATCACAGGCATGCAATCTGTTCACTGATTTTTTTTTTTTTTTTTTTTTTTCTGTACAGAGCCTTGAATGCAGGGGCATTCTACATCCAAGCTATTACCCCCTCCCTTTTTTTTGCAGTACTAGGGATTGAACCCAGGGGCTTTCTACTTCTGAGCTATACCCCCAGTCCTATTTTTTATTCTTTATTTTGAAACAGGGTCTCACTAAGTTGCAGAGGGCCTCACTAAGTAGCTGAGGCTGGCTGTGAACCTGTGATCCTCCAGTCTCAGCCTCCCAAGTACTAGGATTTCAAGCATGAGCCACCATGCCTGGCTACTTCACTGAATTTCAGAAATGATGAGTGTACAAACATGGAACGATGTCTTGGCAAGTGCTCTGAAGGCATGGAGGAATTAGAAATCAGTGAAATCTTCCTAGAGGAGTTGAAATTTCCATTAGTTCATTCTGAAGGAAAATGAGGAGGCAGCCAAACAAAAAGAAGTCAAGAAAAGATGAAGCAGCTATGCAGTGTGAACATGTTTCCCATGTGAAACTAGGAGCAGAGAAACGCAAGGCGCAGAGCACCTACTCCTTCAATGGGAATACTATTACTGTCTCCGCAACGCTCTAAGTAAGCCTAACACTTTTCTTTAGCATCATCACCCCACAAGCTGAGTGTGAACTGTGTTGAAGCCACAGATCCCCCTTTTTATCTTCCAGATCGAATCTTCATTTTTAAATCTAAAATGAGAATTTAGTTGACTAGCTCTACTGCGTCCCTTATCATATACTCAAAGGGTAGGAATCCTAAAGGTCATCAGATAAATGTTGGGTGGGGGGGGTCATTTATCTTGATCAGCCACAGTCCAGCCTCCTTTGTAGTTACATGGAATCTCTATCCTTTGCTATGACACTTCATGCTGTATCTCAGAGTGCATCTGTTGATGCACAGGTTCTTGCTCTGTCTGCCACCAGACTGCATGCTCTTTTAAGAGCAACCTCTATCTATCTTTATCTCCTGCTTCCCCAGTGCTCAAGAATCAAAGGCCCTGCATAAAGCCCTCTTCTGCCCCATCCCGGGGGGCAGCTCCGGCAGGCCTGGGGAGCCCCGCACTCGCTCATCCTGGCTGCAGCCGGCCTCACTGTTCCCTGGGGTCAGCATGAGCTGCTGCAGCCTCTTTCCTAGGACCCGAGGTCATCCCACAGGCAGTCCTTCCTGCTTTTAACACCAAGGATGCCACATTTTCTTCACTTCTATCTCTATTTTATGGATTAGGTTTAATACCACAAACATTTTCTTTTAATGGTGCAAGTTCCAAACAAACCATCCCACTTGTAAACTTCAGAACGCCTGTATCTCTGAAACTGTCAGATGTTTCCCTGCAGATGTTTGGAGCCCCCAGAATCATCAATGGCCTTTCCTGTCCCATCTTTTGTTGCTCTGACAAGGTTACTGTGCTTCCTCAGGACTTCCTGTTTGAATAACCACACACTTGGGTGTTCAAACTCCCATGTGGCCATTATTCACCATAAAAGGGACCTGAGGAAGTAACTAACCAGTGGAACACAAAATGATGTATGAACAAAAACAGCTGTGTGTGAGCAGGATGACAAAAAGACAGCAGGGATCTAGGCAAAGCTGCGGATTTAAAAACAAGGTCTATTTAGTCAGGCATGGTTAAAAGGCTGCTGATTCAAGGCTGTCAGAGGCCCGTTTCATAACTGGAAATCACTAGAGATGTGAACAAGTCTGTTTTTAGCTACTTCCAGAGTCTCACCCCCATCCACCCTACCAACAGACTCCCCCAAGGGAACAAAGCTGCCTCTCCTTTCTCTCACAGAAATAAAGACTGACTCAAAAGTTTTCCCCAAAAATTTAGTTATCTATTTTATTTCCTAATCCAAAAGGCAGATCCCCCTTCCCTTCCCTTCCCCCAAGGGGCTATGGAAGTAAAAACAGAGGAAAGCACAGATACAGATAGATACACAAGAACACCCAAAAAGCAGCACAGAGAACAAGTCAACATTCTCCAGACATCTGGAAGGTATGTTCCAGAGTCAGTTCAACTTGGGATGGCCAGATTCATCATCGATGTCCATGCCAGGACATAATAGCTTTAAAGTGGACATAAGCTTGAAACCAAGACCTTATTAGAATGACCACAAAACTAAATGATTCCCAAGTCCAAAAGGAGTCGATGCTAACTTATTTCTTGGCATGTGGCAAAAATGCTGAAAACAGCAATAAACAACAGACTTGAGCCTCTGAAGCAATCCTGATAAAGTAAACAAATTCTACTACAGCTGCATTACAGATGTTCCCACAAACTTTCATAATCTGCAGAATTCTAAGAATTTATAGTCTCTAGTAGACTTTCTATCCCATGAATTTATCTAAAATATTCACTATAAATTCAAAACTATGTACAGAGCTGCTTAGAACGTTAATCCGAGACACGCAAGCCCAGTGAACATGACCCTTTTCCCATGAAGAGGAAATCACATGACCAATACTACTGCTCTCTTGGTTTCTAACTCCTCTCCTCCATAATCTTTACTCTTAGTCCCTTGCTTCTTCTCATCTCCAAAAACAACTGACCATTCCAATGAAAATTCCAGGATGCTTATCTGGGTCAGATTTTGATGGGGCTCCACAACAACAATCTGGGGCAGAGCAACATGAAATGGGTGTGCACAGCCCTACCTGAACAGCGCACCTGGGCATAGGGGCCACCTTCCCCCAACGGCAGCACAGGTGCACAGATAATCCAAGGCAACTATACCGCCTTCCCTTCTTTGGTAAGAGATTAAATAATTTAAACCAGAATCCATTCTGAAAACGTTTTTTTACAGCTAAAGTTTCCTGAGTTTCTTTCAAACTCCAAAATTTCATGACTTTATTATTATTTTATTTTCGACTTGGGTCTATTTTATACACTATTACAGAATACCACAGACCAGGTCATTTATAATGAACAGGATTTTTTTTTTTTTTTTTTTTTTTTTTTTTGCGGTACTGGGGATTGAACTCAGAGGCATTCTACCTCCAAGCTATACCCTCAGCCCTATTTTTTATTCTTTAATTTGAAACCGAGTCTCACTAAGTTGCGGAGTGCCTCACTAGGTAGCTGAGGCTGGCCGCGAACCCGGATCCTCCAGCCTCAGCCTC
>PVLC010028971.1:0-20555 GCA_004027655.1 Graphiurus murinus
TACAGTTGTGCTTGCCGGGAAAAGGTGACTTTGAGGCCTTGTCCCCTGCCTTTTCAATTGGAACCATCTCAATTAAAATTTCTCCTCCAATCACTGGTGTTCAGTGAATATGGGTTGTTAACAAGTTTTGGTGATCCACTCAGGAATTTTGTGCCCATGGTAGCCTGACCCTGATACTGGGTTGGACATCCAGGGAGTCCCTGAATGCCAGGGCACTGTTTGTCATGGGGGCATCTCCAGATTGTCTTCTCCAATGACACTGGCCAGTCTCAAGGCAAAACCACTTGGAGCAGAGGAAGTTCTGAGCTTTGGAGCACTTTCTATTATTATTATTACTATTATTATTATCATTATTATTATTTGCAGTACTAGGCATTGAACCCAGGGCCTTATGCATGTTAAGCAAGTGCTCTACCACTGAGCTATACCCCAGCCTTTGCTTTCAACTTGGAACAGTTGCATGAATTGCCTTGGCACATGCAGCTGCAGAATTCTTTCTTTCCATTTCTATTTTGTTTCTTGGGTTCCAGATACAGGGAGCTTCTGGAAAAACTTGGTAGAGGGACCCTTGTTCAGTATGCTTTAGATGCATAAAATGGGGTTGCTACATTAAACAATCTTGAGAAAGTACAAGAGGCTAAAAAACCTAAAGGGGATTCCTTGGAACTTTTGGACTGTAGCTCTCTGGTGTACCAATACTACATGGATTCCAATCTAAAGGCTCCAGAAAATCATGCAGTAAACATAATTTTTTTTTTTTGGTACTGAGGATTTAACCCAGGGGGCATTTTACCTCTAAGCTAAACCCCCTGCCTTTTAAAAAACTTTTGAAACAGGATCTGACTAAGTTGCCAAGGGTGTTGCTAGGTGGCTAAGGCTGGCTACCAACCTGCAATCCTCCTGTTTCAGCCTCCTGAGTATTGGGATTACAGGTGTGCACCATCATCCCCAGCTAAACATAATTTTCTATCAGCCAAAGTGATCCTGATATAAAAAAGAAACTACAGAGCATGGATGGTGCTTTAGGAATGTGTTTTTCTCAACTAATAGAAATGGCTTTTAAAGCGCACAATAACAGAGATCAAGCACTGGATTTTGAAGAACAAGAGAGAAATGAAAGAACAGGCTTCTCTGCTGTCAACAGCACTCACTCAGAATTCCAAAGGGAAAAATGGAAAGGATTTTGAGAGGAACCCAAAGAAAAATCAGCCCCCTCTAGGGAAAAAAAATCACTGAGGTTACTATAAGAAAGGACAATGGATTCGAGACTATCCAGGAAAAGCTAAAGACTTGGGAAAATAAGGTAAGAACTCTCCCACCCAAATGGCAGAATTAGAGGGAGGCATTTCTAATAAAGAATGAAGAAGTCCTGGCTCTCCCTTAGATTTAACATGACCTCTTATTATATCACCACAGGAGCCTCAGCAGGGAACAAACGAACTGAATTCCTCTTAGATTGGGGCCATTTCTTCTATCACTAACACATGACTATCTCCTGATTTAAAAAATCATATGGGTATCAGGGGAAGTCTTAACCCAGCCTTTCCTGCAGCCTTGGAAATACCACTTGACATGAACTTAAAGCATACTTTTCTCTATATGCATGCCCTATGTTCCTCTACTGACCATGACTCATATATAATTTGCCCATTTTCCCAGTGCAAAAGCTGAATTCCAAAGAATATCAATTTGTGCAGGACCTTGGGGCCATGAATCAAACAATGCAGACTGTATATACCTGGCTGTTCCCAACCCTTGTGTTCTCTTGGTTCACTGTATTGGAACGAAAGGATGGCCTTTTCTGCACCCCACTAGAAGAAAAATTTCAAGAGATGGCAAGACCCCAAAACCCATGCCAAGCAACACTTTTGTGTTAGTCTTAGTGTCAGAGGCTATACTAAAGGATACCTTAAAATAAATCCACTGGAGTACTCGTTATGGTGGGACAGTACCTTTCAATGGATTCAAAGGTACCCCCGAAGCCCCAACCAATAGAGACCTGTCCAACAGATTATTCAATGATGTGTAATCTGTGCCAGAAGTAACCCAGAGACTAAACCCCAACTTGGGAAGAGAAATTCAACACCAAGGACAGAGCCTTGGTGATCACTGGCAAAGAGACTATTGTGAGGTCCTGGACTCCTAGGAATTCTGAGCACCTGTTAGTTTTCATAGACACCTGTCCTGGGTGGGTTGAAGCCTACCCCTATATGACAAAAAAGGTATATGACTAAATCCTTATTGACAGAAAAAGTTTCTAGATATAGATTGTTTATGTCTATACAGAGTGATCACAAGGCTGCTTTTGTGACTAAAGTAACTCAAGAAGTATCCAGAATTTTAGGTCTCACCTGGAAATTACATACTTCATGGAGAACATGATCTACCAGAAAGATGGAGAAGATGAATCACACTTTAAAAAGAACCATTGCAAAATCTTCCAAGAGACCAACTTGACATGGGCTAAGGTATTGCCTACTGCTTTGAGTGAAGTTGGCACCAGTTTAGCCCTTATGCATTAATACGTGGGAGACCATTCCAGGCACCCCCACCAGAGGGAGACCTGACTCTAGGAAGAGAACTCAATCACTGCTTATTTAAACACATTAAAAGAGGTCCTGACTTCTATTCATGAGCTTGCTTACAACAGGAGTTGTTCCCCTGTTCCCCACAAATGCCCCCCTCCACCAGTTTAAGGCTGGAGACCGAGTCATTCTTAACTCCTGAAAAGAACAAGGACTGGAGGACCAACTTTCTATCAAGTGGAACCACCCTATGCTGACTACCATTTGTCTGTGAGTTAAGTCTTGGATATATCACACCCAACTCAAGCTCGTCCCACTAGTCTGACTCCAAAGCAACTGAATACCAGTAGACAAGTGACCTGATCATAGACTCAAATTCTCTCTTCAAAAAGATCATTTCTATTACAAAGCGTTAGTAATAAAAATAGTATGGTGTTAGCACAAAAACAGACATATAGACCAATGGAGCAGAATAGAAGACTCAGAAACAAATCTGTACACTTATAGCCAATTGATTTTTGACAAAGGGGCCAAAAACATACACTGGGAAAAAGACAGCCTCTTTAACAAATGGTGTTGGCAAAACTGGTTAGTCATACACAGAAAAATGGAAATAAACCCCACTTCCTCACTCTGCACAAGAGTCAATTAGACATGAAACAAAGACCTGGAAATCAGACCAGAGACCTTGCAGCTACTTGAAGAGGGCATAGTTCCAACACTTCAACACATAGGCACAGGTAAAAATTTTCTCAACAAGACCCCAAAGGCACAGGAAATTCAAAGGAAGATCAATACGTGGGGTTGAATTAAACTGAAGTGCTTCTGTGCAGCAAAGGAAACTATAAGAAACCTCAACAGAGAGCCCACAGAATGGGAGAGAATTCTTGCCAACTACTCCTCTGATTGAGGACTAATATCTAGATAATACAGAGAACTGAAATTCACTGCAAAGAAAACAAATAGCCCAATCAAAAAATGAGCATGTGAACTAAATCGACACTTCACAAAAGAAGAAATACAAATGGCCAATAAGTGTATGGCTAAATATCCAACATCATTAGCAATCAAGAGAGATGCAAATCAAAACTACCCTGACATTTCACCTAACCTCTATTAGAATGGCAATCATTAAAAACACAAACAACAAATGCTGGCAATGGTGTGGAGAAGTGGGAATCCTAATACATTGTTGGTGGGATTGCAAGTTAGTGCAACCACTTTAGAAAACAGTATGGAGGATCCTCAGATGAACGGGAATGAACCTACCATATGATCCAGCAATACTACTTCTGGGTATCTACAGAAAAGAATGGAAACCAAACTACCAGACTGATGCATGTGTATCTATGTTTATAGCTGCACAATTCACACTCGCCAAACTATGGAAGCAGCCAAGATGTCCATCAATAGATGAATGGATTACAAAGCTGTGGGATATGTGCACAATGGAATTTTACTCAGCCATAAAGAAGAACAAAATCAAGTCATTTGCAGGGAAATGGATGGAGCTGGAAAACATTATGCTAAGTAAGATTAGCCAGTCACAAAAAGTAAAAAATCAGATGCTCTCCCTAATATGCAGAAGCTAGGGAGAAAGTGGATCATAGGAGAGACTCTAGATGAAGAAGGAGAAACGTTAGATGAGCAAGGAAGACAATCAAACTGATGGGGAGGGGAGAGGGAAATACCCTAATGCACATGATGTACTTTCACGAACATATCAAAGTCAATCACTAAGTTGAACATGAGAGGGAGGTGGGAGAGGGAATGGAGTGGGAATTGGGGAAGGGTTAAATGAGTGCTGTGTGCGTGTATGACTCTACAAGCTTGTACCTCATTATGATGTATGATTAAAATGCACCAACCCCCCCCAAAAAAACCAAAAAGACTGCTTCTAAAGAGAAGTAGCTAAGACTGGGTATGATTTCATATACATGATTACTGACATAATGTAAACAATTTACTGGGGATCCTATGTACTCTGACAGGATGCTGGTTTTTTGTGGGGGTCTTGAAGAGGTCTCATGGCATATGCATGTCTGGATAGCTGGAGAATAGGAGGACTTGTCTACTGGGATATCTAGCCTCTCTCTTTCCATCAGCTAATCCTGACAAATTATGCACTGGGATAACTCTCTAACTGTTCTTAAGACTTAAGAGAGAGTTTTATAACTATTTACTGGGTACTGGGATGATATATTTTGATATAAATTTAGTAGAACTTCTAGTCCTGGTGGGGGGTCAAGAGTCCAATAATACATGATTAGAAATCTGTCTATCATCCTGGAGATTGTAGCTCATGAAACTGCTTGGGCCATCTCCCGTCAGCAAAGAGAAATAGAATCCTGAGCTCAAGTAGTGCTTGTAAACAGATTGATCCAGACTATACTGTTGCTCTGTAAGGATGGGTTTGATCTATCCCAATACTTCTTGCTGTGTTTGTAATAACACTTTTGCTGAAGTTGGAACTCACCTTGATACGATTAAAAACAGGCATCCTAGCTTCAATGAATATCACCAGAAACACTAGAAATTAAATGACTCATGCTCAGGATTTTTTCCTTAAACCCCCAGCACATTAAGTCTGTATTTTCTGGGCTGCATAAATTACAAATGTCCATTTTGCTGATCTCATTTGTGTTTTATGTTATAATTAGATGTGCTTCAAAATGTTGCAGTAAGACAATTGCTCAGAGACCTCAAGTTGTGGTTTTATACAGCCTTGAATTCACCACAGGAATTTTGAATTTCAGATGAAACAATTTCATTCCTTTACCTCCTATACCCTCTTCTTAGGAGGAAGTGGCCAGATGGGTCAACATCTCTATTTCTACAAGATTAAGGAATGATAAAATAGGCAGTGGGGATTTATAACTAAGCCCCCATAACAAAGTTAATAAATTTTTTCTCTTGTTAGAGGTTTGAATCATCCTCTCTCCCTAGTTAAAAAAAAAAGAGCAAGTTCTTTCTTTCCACTAGTCAAACTGACCAGACTTTGAGCATGTACTCCCTGTTCCCATTCCTATAAGTATTAATTATCATTAATATCACTGTTATCTTTATTGCAGAAGGAGAAGGTTTAACAGCATCACAGGGTGACTTACAAGTTTGTTTTCCGTAAGAGTGGATTGCGCGATGATTCACCACATATTCACTAGCAAAGAGAAGTCTGGAAATCTTGATTTTATTGAAACTTGTGAAACTACCAGTTTCCCCCCCGGACTGCTTCTTCTGCACTTTCTTCCCTTACATTACCCATAATTGCTCAGATAATGTAGATTTGAGGCCCTGCTTTCTTGCTTGGTTGGTACCTTCTCAATTAAACTTTCTCCAATCATCAGTGTGCAGTGTTTGCTCCGAAACAGGCATCTGATTTTGGGGGTTAGTAATATGTTGGGACTGAAATGAATATATCATGGACTGTATATTTTTAAGGTAGAGCAAGCTCGCAGAACTCACTGAGGAGTTTGCGATAAGACATGAGTAGTCAGGACATTCGCAGAGATTTATCATGTACTGAAATGGGGTAGGGAGGAACTGTGGGCATTGCAGGTCTGAATAAGCATGGAATTGGAGTTGTTTTAAAAGAACTGCCAATTGTCCTTAGAAATAATAAAAAGGATCCAACTGGTTACAAGGATTCTGGTAGACCCAGTTGGGTACAAATTACTCAGACCATATTCTGTCTAATCATTCTCATTGTTCTTAGATGAATCAAGAAAACAAAACAAAACTAACATTTATATGCCACCTACAAAAGGCTAGGCACTATAGTAAGTGCTTTATATATCATTTTTGAATTCCCAAAGCAATCCTATGAAGTAGGGTGTGCTCTGTAATCCCCATTTTATAGATAAGGCACTTAGAAGTTTTTAAATTTTCTATGTTAGTTTTAAATATGTACACAATTCTTTGATACTTCTTTTTTCCAATAGTGAGGTCTAGTCTCCCATACTTTGACTGTGGGTTGGACTTTGTGATCTTTTAGCAAATAGGACGTGATAAGGATGATGATGTTTGTGACTAGTTCCTTAAAGGCACCCTCCTTGCTCTCTCTGGCGGAGGCCAACAGAATTTCTATGGAGAGCCCAGCATGGCAAAGAACACAGGCTCCTGAAAACAAGCAAGAATTCACCCAATGTGTGATGAGAGGATCCACCAGCCGGTCTAGTCTTCTGCTGACTGCAGTCTCCACCAGTAAACTGAGTGCATCCTCATATAAGACCCTAGACAGAGCCGTCCTGCCAGGCCACTCCTGGATTCCTAACCCATAGACACAGTGTGAGATAATACACATTTTTACTATTTTTAAGCCACCAAATTGTAGGGTGATTTGTTGCTGTTCATTAGATAACTAATAGACCTGTTTTTGACCACTGACTTAAGAAAGCAATATAGATCCACATTTGAACCCAGCTAGTCTGACTCTAGAACCTATGTTTATAATTGCTACAATACCTGCCAAAGAGTGTTTTGAAGAACTATTCTTATAAAAAAATACTTCATGTCAAATAAAATATATTTTCAAACTTAGCAATGTGTCAAATAGTGAGACAATATGTATACTCAGAGTAAAATTTTCTTCTAATCACCTAGTGTGATGGTTAACTTTATGTGTCACCTGATTGGCATCAGGGTTAAACATTATTTCTGGGTTTGCCTGTGAGATTAGCAATGAATATGGTGAGGGTCTGAAAGGAGGAGGCAACAAAAATTCGCCCCTTTAGTTTCCTTCCTGCCTTCTTGAGCTTGGACAGCTCATCTCATTTTCTCTGGCCCTAGAACTGGGAATTATACCATTGACTCCCCTGGTTTTCAGGCGTTTGAAGCTATACCACTGGCTCTCCTGGGTCACCAGGTTATAGATGGCAGATAGAGTCCTTAGCCTCCATAATATCTATCTATCTATCTATCTATCTATCTATCTATCTATCTATCTATCTATTATCTACGTATCTATCTGTCATCTATCAATCATCTATCTATCTTCTCTTTTTTATCTACTCATTCACTTATCTATTCTACTGGTACTTCTTCTCTGGAAAAACTTGACTAGCTATTTTACTAGTATAGTTTCCAAACACTTGAATATTTTCAAAAATTTTATTCCTTCTCAAATTATTTCCAAATATGCTACTACTAGAATTACGTAGGTGCAGCCATCAGAAAGGATCAAGATGAATGAGTGTTCCGACGACTGAAGGGGAAGCAGGCTGGCCAATGAAAATGATCTCTGCACTGAATCTGGGTTGTTTGGAGGTTGCTATTGTTTTTGGCTCAGCGTAGCAAATGGTTTATTGCTCTTCATACCAGTGGGAGGCCTGCAGCCCAACCTCTGACCCAAACTGTCACAGAAGACAGGGAAACATAAACTGAAAATTGTAACAATGCTCTTCAAGTTCAACATAGAGATAATGAGACCCCTAATGGTAACTGAGAGATTACAATTTTCCAATCTGCAGTTCCGAAGAGAAAGGGACTGCAGAAAAGACAGCTTTAACCTAGCACTAGTTCAGGCTTTAGATTCAAAACTGGCTGCTACTGGTTCTGAGAGGCCAGATAAAAGAGGGGAAAAGTATCCTCTGCTGATTCCATGATTTTGTAATGAGAAGGATAACTGTGGCAGGCCTCCAAGTGCTCTTCCTCTAAAAAGCTCAACCTCTTCCTCTCTCTGATCAGAAACGCTGGGTGACACTGCAAAGCTTGCTACTCTATGGCAGAAATCACGTGCAATTCTGACGCTCATGATTGAGTCATGGCAGAATCATAGCTTTTGTTTATCTGTCACTGTGATGGACTCTAGCAAGATAGTCTTTGGACAAATAGGGCTTGGAGCTTATTTAAAATGCAACGACATCAATTTCCTGTTAATTAAAACAAAGTCCCAGATATGGAAAAGCTGTAAAATGTTGTAGGAAAATCCCTCTTCACCAAGATGCCATCTTTAAAATTTGGTGAGAGAAGGTTCTTAATAGATTTTTATGATTCCTGGGAATTCATTCTTTCACCATTCATGGGCAAAAATAACAATATCCCAATATCTATAATTTCAAATCCAACAAGATGTCTTTCCCCTCTGCAGAGGAAATTGATTCCCTTTATTGCAAGAGGAAGCAACTTTAAACTCAGCAATAACACATTTCTTATCCCCTATTTTTAGTTTTTTCTTTGGACTTTAGCCCATTAACTAGATAATTTACTGAATACTGGTGACAAACCAAACATGTAATACAAAATGTTAGTCTCAGGCTGGAGAATGGCTCTGTGGTAGAGTACAGGAAACCCTGGGTTCAATTTCCAGCACTGGAAAGTGCAAGTCCATCTCTCTGACCACAAAAGGGATATGAAAGTTCAGTATCAACACTGTGTTCTTTCCGCATGGATTAAAATTTTGGGCCCTATTTAACATTAAATTTGAATATATATTACGCAGTAGTTACCAAATATGAGCCAGTTAGCAAATACTCCTATAACCGATGCTGGTTTTCACATCATCCTGTCTTGTTTGAGTAGCTGCTGTCAGTGCTAGGTCCTCCTGGCAGTGCAGTGTGCACATGGCAGAATCATAGCTTTTGTTTATTCTGGCCCCATTTCCCCTCAGCCTTAAAGATGTCCCTAGACATTTCTTTTGGATGATAAAAACAAACAAGTATAGTTTGCAAAAAGAGCGGAACATACTGGTTCTAAGGTTTCTAAGGATGACTACAATTGTACAACTTTGGGTTGGAATGACTGAAAAAGAAAAAAGGCAGAGAATCCAAACAAATCATTTTTATATTACATTATAAAATTAGTTTTGTATTATATACCTTACAAAGAACTCTAAAAGTTTAAGTAGCATGACTAGGAAATAAATATCCTTTCTTTAAAGATACTGTGAAAATACAAAATCTCTCCAACTTGGAGATTTACATTATTCATTCTGCTTTTTAATTAAAAATTACATTCCTGAGAATTTTTTTTAAAGCCTATTAATACATACCATGGTTAATGCCAAAAAGAATCAAGCCTTAGAAAGTCAGGAAATGCCAAAGTTAATCTTCTTGCACTAAAATGTTCATTTGCCTCATTAGCTATACATACCATTTTCTTTTTCTAGTTTTTAATTGAAGAGTATACACTGAGCTTTAGCTGCTTATTTCAGGATATCCTACAACGTTTATAATGTGCACAATGCCTGTACACAGTTGTCACTCGTTAAGTGCTTGTTGAATAAAAATGAATGGGTGAATGAGTAAATGCACGTGATCATAAGGCAGAATCTTCTATAGTAAAACTTTTGTCATGAGCTTTTCAGTCCCATTTCTAAATAGATTCTTCCGAAAATTGTGATGATTGCACATTTGCCTTTTGCATTTTCTAGTGCAGATGATTTTTTTTTGGTACTGAGGATTGAACCCAGGGGCATTCTACCTCCAAGCTAAAGCCACACCTTCAGCTTTTTTATTATTTTTTATTTGGAAACAGAGTCTCACTAAGTTGTTGAGAGCCTTACTAAGTTGCTGAGGATGGCTGCAAACCTGCAATCCTTCTGTCTCAGTCTCCCTAATACTAGGATTATAGGCGTGTGCCACTATGCCTGGCCAATCCATTCTTTTTGACATATAGATCCAGGAACTCTGAGATCAAGGCTTGCTGGTTGGCTGCACTCCTGTTGGACTTCTGTCCTTCCAGCAGGCCAGAAAACGTGAAAGACAACAAATTCAAATTCATTGGCCACTTTCCTACTCAAACTTGTCAAGGAAATGACTGATACAAAGCAGATACTCCTGTTTCTCGCTGTCTCATGAGACTCTGTGGGGGAGTTTCCCTTGCTGAGGGCTGTAAATTTGGTGGGGTTGATGCGGTCTACAAGAGCATTGTAAGAGATGATCATTTTACAGGGTGGTGAGCAACACACAGGAGGAGAGGGACAGGTCTGCTCCATCTCATGCTGAACTGTGAGCACTTCTTTCATTTCTGGTGTTACAGATATGTATTTACAGAAGAGTCAAAAGAGAGAAATAATAGATTGCTGCATTTTACAACGTTGGGTAAGGGTGTATTCTGTTTTTATCTAGGTTTCCTATAGTAGATAAGTTTTTCTGTGTTTGAACAAGTGTTTTAATAAGATAGGACATCCCCATTCAAGGATTTCCATGTCAGAACTCTTACTTATACATAGAATTCAAAGTAAGCTTCTGGTGGTCAAGTGCATAGAAAAAAATTGTTTTTGACATTCATTGTACCCATGCCCTCAGGGACAAATATAAATTATTGCATCCATCAAAATGCACTTAATCACTTGAAGATTAGGCTATGTGGATTAGAAATATGTGGGTCAGAAATAATGTCAACTTATCCCTCGGAGGCACCATTTAGATAGTTTGTGATGTGTAATGTGTACAGTGGCACCTGGAATTGTGCAAGGTAGGGCCATGGAATCTATTTGATGCACACCCACAAAACAGAGGGTGTCCCACTGCTTTGGAAAGATTCCTGTAACTCACTGAAATAAAACACTGAAATCATCACTTATGAGGATGAACTAAAGTTCTTATAACAAAAGCTCTAAGGGAGGCAGATATAGAAAAATGCTTTAAGGCCAAGGTTGGTGGTACATGCTTATACTCCCAGTACTTGGGAGGCTGAGAGAGGAGGATTGCAGGACAGCCTGAGATACCTGGTGAGGCTCTCTGCAATTTAGTGAGACCCTGTTTCAAAATAAAGAATAAAAAAAAAAGGCTGGAGGTGTAGCTCAGAGGTAGAATGCCTCTGGGTTCAATTTCAAGCAACACACACACACACACACACATACATATTTGTATATTATATATATGAAAATGCTTTAAAACATTTCCCTCCCTCTCTCCCTTTCTTTCTTCTCCTTCTTTCTTGGTACTAGGGGTTGAACCCAGGGGCATTCTACCCCTAAGGTACACCCCCAGCCCTTAAATTTTTTTATTTAATTTTTGAAACAAGTTTCTGAGGGCCTTGCTAAATTACTGAGGCAACCTTGAACCTGGGATCCTCCTATCTCAGCCTCCCAAGTACTGGAATTACAGGCATGTGCCCCCATACCCATCTTTTAAAACATATTTCTTAGGAGAAATTGAAGTAGACCTTAAATATATTCCCCTGCAAATATCACAATGAAATTTATTTCTAAGTCTGTGAGGGACCAGTGAGGAACTGGATTGCTACTCCTCTATTATCTGAACTTAAAAGTATATCTACAGCTTGTGTTTAAAAAATTTCACTGACACATTGTGTATTTTTAAAGGATCCAACAAAGCCATTAGAGTCATTTATCTGAACTTTATCTTCTTAGAAGATCACCAGGATACCTGAACAAACTGGAGGAGAACCCTGTGGCTTCAGGGCTCAGAACAAGGCTTGCTGAATGAATCCATTAAACCTTTTCATGTAATTTCATGGCATACTTAAACCTAATTCTGTCTGTGAAACATCTTATGGGCTACTGATAAGCTACTCCCTGAGGATATATGATTACTATGGGGTTTAGATGCCTTGAAAATAATTTGGCCGCACTGGAAGAAGAAGACAGTGTAGGGGGTGAAAGCTCCAAGCATAGTTTTCCTTTTTTCTGGAGATTACAGTGGAACTGAAGAGAGAAGTAGAGAAGGGAACCAGGTCAAGAGGGATGGTTTTGAGTCTCGAGGAAGGAGATTTCCTTGGGAAATGCTTCAGCCAACTGTGCTAATAAATTTCTAAAAGAATGATCCTGTTTCCTCTCCCCTTCCTTTCCCCCATTCCTCTCCTATCTCCCTACTTTTTATCACATTTTGGCCATTTTCTTGTTCTTTTACATTTTCACCATAGGGTCTATAGGGGCAAAAGAAATAGCTCTCTAATAGCATTTGGAATAAAAGAAGTCTAAAATTAGATAAGTTGTGGGCCAAGGTATACCCATACACCACACCGAGCTATCTCCCAAATATAACCAACCTCTTCTTAATTTTGCAAAGTTCTGCAAGAGGCAGTTTCACATCATAAATTACATTTCCAATCTCATTTCAGCTCAGGCTTTATCTGTCTACACCCTTTTAAGCACTTAATCATTTATTAGCATTTGACATGTTTCTCTAAAAATAATCAACTATACATATTAGCCACACAGAGAACCTTATATGGCTTTCTTTGTGAAATGAAGAAATTGGCTCTCTGGCCCTTGAGACAACAAGGTCTTGGCCATGTTATCCTTTTGTACAACTATGGAAATATCTCTAATCTTGAACGACTCACTTTAGGTGAGCAAAGAAACACTGAAAAGCCTTTGATAGGTAAGCCTTACAATACTGAAAGGAACATTACCTTGACGTTTTTAGAGGTTTGGATTTATGGACTGACCAAGTGTCAGATCAAAGGCAAACACAACAAATACCATAGAGTCAACCTAGGCAGTCTCTCATTGCCCGGGGCCCAGTGTTTGCTCACTGTTTTGTCCCAGGAATCTATGGCCCACTTGTGAAGCAGGGAGTGGGAATATGAAGCCTTGGTCATTTACATTCAATTATTTGGTTATGGCCAATACCTTGCAAAAGAAGGTACCAAGCTTTCCCCATCCTTTTTCATTTGAACATGCGTAGAAAAAGCCCGCCGATCTTATGTCTTATGTATAACATCATTTGTCCACAAGCGTTAGCCTGTTATTGACTGTCCCAGGCACTATGGTGAATGGGTCTCTGGTATTCTGGTTTTTGTTTTATTTGTTAATGGATTCTAGGTCAACGGGAGATAACAGTCTTAACACTTTTTAAAAGATAACTTTAAGTGTGCTTACTTGATTCTCCTTGAAAGGTTTTTGTTGTTGTTGTTTTCTTTAAATAATCTCAAAGATATATAGATTCTGTTTCTGGTACAAATGCTTTTCTACCACTTATCTTTGCTTCTAATACACTTAGTTACTTGCCTGATAATGAGAACAGTGTTATATGTTGGGAGATATAAGATTCCTCTCCTCTTGACACTTTTACTTCTTGAATTGCTCTATGTGCATATACTTTAGTTTTCTGATTCAAAAATTACAACTCGGGAAGTTAAATTTGATGGTATTCCCATCAATTTTTACTTCTAACTATGAAATTAATCAATTATACACAAACTTGCTAAGTACCAAAAGTAGTCTAATAAAGGATAGCGAGAAAGGAGAATTTGTTCAGAAAGAGAATTCTGATTGTATCACGAGCAGAAAAAGTCTGATTACCTGCTGAGATCACTTCACTCAAAACCCATTTGCAGGCTCAGTGAAGCAATTCCACATTTGACATGCCAGCGTTTTAGTGTTCTATGTACTCTTGTCTTAACTAGTTAAACGTTAAAGATCAGCAACTTCGACTTTTATGACTATGAAGGCTACCTGCCTCCTTGCCTCTTAGGGTGGACCACAAAGTCTTAACAGCAAAATCATCTAAAAGCACTCCAGAGTGGGTCACTAGGCTAACTTTTAGCTCTCCACCACCACTGGATACCTGAACATTTGAGCCATTATCCAATTAGTTGATGTAGATAGTGATATCTGTCTTATTAAGTTAGAAGCAAAAAAAAAGTTTTTTTTAAAGTTCAACTTTTTACACATAAAGGAAGTGAATCTGAGAATTATATTGATACAGTTATCCATGTAAATGTAGTACAAAGAGTGTTAAATTCCAGAAGTAATTTAAAAACTCATTCTGTGCTCAAGAATTTTAAATTTCTCCCCAGTCTGCAATCAAGTCTTTTTAGAAACCGCAATCAAACCAAACCAAGTCAGACCAACTAACCAACCAACCAACAGCACAAAAACTGTCACGGCACCCACAAGCTAAAAGATCTCATTCACTTTAGCACATATAGGAAGGGCACGGCAAGCAGCCTGGGAATAAGAAGAGATCCACCCTACCATCAGATATATAGACACTGCCTTTGGTTCAGGTGTAACTACAGATCATGTAAATAAGTATTGAGCATGGTGACTCAGACATATTTGAGATTGGTATTAATATATGTATATTTATATGAAGATGTTACATATCATGCTAACTTTAGAGTGCACGGTGGCAATATCTATCAAAAGTACAAAGGCAGGCAACCTCTGACTTAGTAATTCTAGTTTTAGAAATGTACCCTTAAAGCCGGGTATGGTGGCACACGCTTGTAATTCCAGCATTCGGAAGGCTGAGATGGGAGGATCCAGGTTCGCAGCTAGCCTCAGCTACCTAGTGAGGCACTCTGCAACTTAGACTCGGTTTCAAAATAAAAAATAAAAAAAATAGGGCTGGGGGTGTAGCTTGGAGGTAGAATGCCCCTGAGTTCAATCCCCAGTACCGCAAAAAAAAAAAAAAAGAAATGTACCCTTAAGATGTTGCTATACATGTGTCTATATGTAGTCTATTTGTAGTATGTAAATGTGCTATTTGTCGTCATGTTTGTAATGACAATGGCTGAAAAACAACACTCGAAACATAAATTTCCATTCTTATTCAAGCACACAAACATTCTATAACATTTATCATTTGCTTCCTATGTTCCAGGTTCTGTTCCAAGAGATATTCATTTATCTACTTACATATCTATACATTCATATAACTTTTTATATTTTGTTTTATTTCCACATGCAGATATCTGTTTTATATTTTATTTTTACACACATATATCTGTTTTTCGGATGATTGAATTTTTTAATTTTTCATCTGGGTTGTGTTGTGTAATGTGGAGACAGCTGTATGTGTGCAGGTGTGAAAGGTAAACAGACATTATTTTCTGCCTGTTTGCAGGAGTATTTGAAAGGCCTCCATAACCTCAATTTACTCAGTATCATTAGACCCCTCCTTGGGCTTCAACACAAGATCCCCGACACAGGAGACTGGAGTTTGGAGTGACTCTACCTGCACACTGCTAGGGACCCTGCTCCTGGAGGCAGGGCAGGGCTGGGCTTGCAAGTTTCCCAAGGCTATCAGCTCCATGCTGCAGCACCTCTTTAGGGCAACACCCCATTTGATGGCAGCATAAACACTACACGCCATATGAAAGAGATTTCAAGAGATAGACATCTTCAGATGATTTTAATTAATCCTAAAAATGTTTACCAGGTATCTTACTTTGCCACAGTGTATCCTACAATTGCACCAGAGTCTTAGCCAAGGTTCTAACAATGCTCAAAGCTGGAGGCCATGCTGTATCTGAGTATACTTGGTACAGTGGGATAGAGAGGATCACAGGTTCTAGGGCCAGATGGCCTGGGTTCAAGCACAGATTAATAACTTTCTAGTGGTGCAACATAGGGCAAGGGACTCTATCTTTCCAATATTTAATTTCCCTAGTTTTGAAATGGGGATGATAACAGTATCTCCTCCATAAAGTTGTTACAGCGACTTAATGATAACCCAAGCACCTATTGCATAATCAGTGATAACCACTATTATTTTATCATGTCTAGAGTTAAACCAGAGGCAAAACCATATGCTGGCAAACCTAGCAAAAGGGACCTAATTTTATGGGATAGGTTTATTTCTGACCAACATAGGCAACTGGATGGTTAGATTTGTAGTGACTCATTTGTTTATTTCAGAAGTAAAAACACAACTTTAATGGACTGGATGGCTTCAGGGAAAAGGATGTCACTTCCTAGGGAAATAAAAAAGGGATCTGGAATGAAAGGAAACCTGTGTGTTGTCAGATATTTTCTGGTTTTTGGAAAACATTCAATTGACCAGACAGAAAGCGAGATGGGCCTGGAAGAGCTGATTTACATCTGGTCTGAAGTCAATAAAACCTTCCACACAACATCTCAGCTGCTAACTGAGGGAGATTTTTAACTGGTCTAGATGTGTGAGGTTTCCCAAGATTTCCCTGAACAAAGCTTGCACAAAATCCTGTGCAAATTTAGCAAAATTAAAGTATCATCTCCCTTTGGAGAGGGATCTTGTATCCTATAGTCCAAATGTTGTGTACATGTCTATTCCTATCACTCCATTCCTCAGTATAGTGTAAATTACAATGTACCAGCAAAAGTATTAAAATCAATCAGAAATGAATTATAAATAAAGATATTTCTCATAACACCTTGTATTCAAAAGTTTTTCAGTTCAGTTTTGATGAATTGAGACACCTCTTTCAAATTGCCAGGGTGGGACTTAGTCTGTGGGACTCCTTGAGAAGTAAAGAAGGGTCACTTCTGGCCCTGCTGGAGTTGTGACTGCATTTAAAGGACTCATTTTTCAGCCTACACTCCTCCAAGCAAACCCTCAGAGTTCATCAGAACCAGCTGCCATCCAGGATTCTGGATTTCTTCAGTTTTCTCCACCATTTCTGGGAGTGTTTCCCTCCAGAGTCTAGGTCCTAATCTAAGTCTCATCTCTAAATCCCAGAAATGCTTGGAATTCCCTTAAGATAGGACTGCGGGGGTTAGGATTTCCAGAGGTTCACGAAGGGAAATGTCCAGGTCTAACTCATAGTAATCACTCCTGCCGCAGTGGTCAAAGCATCCCCTAAAACCATACCCAACCGCACATCCCATTTCCCCGTCATACAGAGGCCACAACTGACCTTTGGTCATTCCACGGCATGTGCTCTCCTTCTCTTCTATTTTGGTTGTGTTTTTATATGGGACGGTCTCTTACTATTGATGATGGAGAAGCAGTTTTAATATTTGCATAGGTCTTTGAAGTTTTCTAGCTCTTTCACTCAGGGTGTTTTTCTTAGCACCACAAATCCCCAGTAGGTGGGCACTGGCAACCTTATAGTGGAATTGAGGAAACTGAACCCTAGAGGTGTTGTAATATGTTCAGAGTTCCATAAGAACAAGGAGTGAAGCAGTGTGTTTATGTCCTGCCTGGCTCTTTGTATCTATTTACTCTGATGCCTATAGTAATCACATTTCAATTTCCCTCCTCTGTCTCCTCCTCATCCTCGTCCTCATCCTCCTCTTTTGTTTTTGGTACTAGGCATTGAACTCAGGGGTATTCTACCTCCAAGCTACATCCCCAGCTCTTACTATTTTTTATTTTGAAACAGGGTCTCACTAAGTTGTTGAGGCTGGCCTCAAACCTGTGATCGTCTTGTCTCAGCCTCCCAAGTACCACACTACAATTTTAACTATTGAAATTATTATAGATGTGAGTGCTCCCAGGTTTTATCCATGAAATCACTGATAGGATGCAGTCATATGTCTTGCACTTTAGAACCTGATAATTTGGCCATGATGTTCAACTCTATCTCTGAGACCTTGAGCATCCTATTAGTCCTCTGGAAAATGGCAGAAATACCTACTCGTGAGTTGCAGAAAGGAGTACAGGAAGTAGCATATCTAACCTCGAGCATTGTCCCCTGTAGGCATTCAATGAAGTATAGCCAAAGCCGCTTGCAGCAGGTGAACTGTTTTTCCTACTCACCAGTCTGACTTTTTCCTGCCTGGTCATATGTTTCCTAAAAACCTACTCCAGCTGCCCTTCTTTCAGGCTTGTCCAAAGTTAGCACACATGGGAATCTCCCAGGCATGATAAGATGCAGGTTCTGATGTAGTAAGTCTTGGGTAGACCTACATTCATAACAACCCCTCAGGTGATACCAGCACCACCAGCTTGAGTAGAGAGGAGGGACCCAACCACTGGATTTCAGGAATAGTGTTTTCCAAACTTTACAGTTCATCATAATCACACAGAGGGCTTTTAAAAGATGCAATCTACGATGTCCCCCCCGCCCCCCGAGTTTCTGATTCAGGAGATCTAGGGTGAGTAGAACCTTGATTTTAGCAAATTTCCAATGATAGCAATGCTGCTGGTCAGGGTACTACACTTGCCCTAAGCTTCTAAAGACCAGAAGGGAATTTGGTTCCGATGACACCTGACTGTTATGCTGGGGGAAGGGGGGTCTTGAGACAGCTCCCTCTAAAGGTTGTCTCATTTCCCCCTTTCCAGCCTGGATCCTCCCATAAACCCGCCAAAATATTTACTCACAAAAGCCCTTTACCTTGTAGGTATTGATGGGGATGTCAATGATGATGTGCAGCAGGTCTCCCAAGGCCAGGCTGGCGATCAGGATATTAGGACCGTTTCGCATGCACTTGTTCTTGTAGATGATTCTCAGCAGTGTGGAGTTCCCGATGATGCCCAGCACGAACACTAGGCAGGCCACCACCGTGTTGATGTATTTGAATGTCGCATCGATCTCGATCTTTTTTACGCACCGCGGAGGGGGGCGGGGGAGTGGCGGGGCTTCTGCCGCCCTTTCTCCTTTAGGCACCTCCGCCGACCCAGACGACCAAGGCAGGCTGGAGTTGGAATCGCTGGAGGGGAGAGTCATTATCTCTTTGGTCCCCCGTAGTGAAGGAGTGGTCTGGGCAGGCGGGAATCCTCTCTCCTCTCCCCAGACCCCTGTACTCGCGCAGGCAAGAACCAGCGCCACCAGGGCGCGTCCACACAGGCTGAGCGGCGGCTGCATGCTGCTGCCTGCTGCACTGGAAGTCTGGTGGCCGCTTCTCTGTTTTCCCTCTGGAACCGGGCAGGGGAATGAAAACAGGACACTTGTGTCAGCTACCCAGCCACGCCTCTGAAACGCCAGCACAGAGCTCAGCCGCGTCGCCACTACCCGCGCGCAAAAGTAACTCAAGTTTGCGCGCCAGTGGGGAACTTTGGCTTGCGTCACTCGCCCGTGGGCGCAGATCTTCTTCCCGACCCGTCTCCGGCTGTTTTTCTTCCCTTATGTCCCGCCAAGGGGTAAATCAATCGTAATGGGGCGGGGCGTTCTGGAAGGGGTGTGGCAGCGAGGGAAGGTTGGGTGTCCAAGGCAAAAGTCTAAACTGTAAGATGTGTGGGGGAGAAACATGCATTTTTAAACTAAGCATGGAGACTGGGGGAATCGACGCAGCTAGTGGCCAAAAGCATGTGCCAATCTCTGCATTTTACTTTGCAAGAGAACCCCGGCCACTCCAGCGTCTGAGCTTCCAGATTCCTCGAGTGGGCGAAAACTGCTACCCTCTGGCTGGCTGCGCCAGTGTTCCCTCATCTCGCCCCAAAGTGCGCCAGAGAACTAGGAAAACCCCGCAGAATTGGCAACTCAGCCCGATCTGGGGGGAATATCAGTATTAAGTTGGAAGTTTCAGTCCCCTCCAAGGGGCTTCCAACAATCATTGCGCTCCCCAACCCTCTTTTAATTTGCAGTATCTATAGGTTTTATTGATGTATTTACTTATTGTTTAACAAAAATTTCCCCAAACTAGCCAGCCAAGTGGAAACCCCAGAACAAAGTTCAGTCACTGATTTTAATTCAACACCAAGTCAGAACGTTTACCTCGCGGATCCGACGCACCAGGCGCGGCGGAGTCAGCAGCAGGACCTCCTTCCCGGGATGCGGAGCTGCAGTGTGGCGCAGGGCGCAGGGTTCCAGCAGCCCCCCGCCCCCCGCACAGCGGGCGGGCCTGGCTCTGACAAAAGGCGGAGAGAATGCCAGACACTGTAGCCTCCACAGCTCGCTCTGGGTCCCTGCTGTCCCTAGACAAGTACTTTTATTCATTTGTCCCTTCCCATCAATCACCGCCAGGCTCCTCCCGCGCCTTCCGACCGCGCCGCAACCTTTCCCCTTGGGCCAGGCCTGGACAGCATCAGCAGGAGCTGCGCGTTGGGACCCGCAGTCCTGGCCAGGGACGCGTCCCTAAAGGCCGTTTATTTGCCTTAGTTCCAAGTTCTTCAAAGGAAGAGCCCAAGTCAGGAACAAGTTATCACGCACCCCAGGCTGCTCCTGGGCTCCAGACTAGAAAGAACCTGTGGATTAAATACGCGCCGACCTGAGTTGTCTTTCAGATAAATGTCGAGTCGTGATAGTAAGATCTGATTGGTTTGAGTGCGCTTTTTGCGCTGTTTTTTCGTTTTACCCCTAAGTTTCAAGTCCACGTCGGTGGTTCCAACCCAGAAGAGAGCAATCCTGTCATCTCAGGTCCTCTTCCTGCCCTGGAGAGGTTCCCATGTTAGATCTACTACATCTCTTCTCAGGCTTCTTGCATGAAATGTCGTGCCACAATAAGGCTGCTAGTGCCCGAGTATCATTGTCAGG
>PVLC010028972.1:0-20537 GCA_004027655.1 Graphiurus murinus
CAACAGATGAATGGATTACAAAACTATGGGATATGTACACAATGGAATTTTACTCGGCCATAAAGAAGAACAAAATCATGTTATTTGCAAGGAAATGGAAGGAACTGGAAAACATTATGTTAAGCGAGATTAGTCAGTCACAAAAAGTTAAAAATAGAATGCGCTCCCTAATATGTGGAAGCTAGGGAGAAAATGGGACATAAGAGGGACTCCAGATGAAGGAGAATCCGTAGGTGAACAAAGAATTTGACTTAATGGAAGGTGAAGGGGGTAGGGAGGACACCCTAATGAACATGACGTACTTTCTATGAACACATCAACGTCAATTACTAAACTGATCTTGAGAAGGAGGGAAGAGGAGGGAGTGGGGCGGGAATTGGGGAAGGGTTAAATGAGAAATGTGTGCATGGATGTCTTTACCTATACTAGCTTGTACCAAACAAAGATGGGTAATTACAAAAAAAAAAAAAAAAAAAGAACACTGTGAATCATGTTTGGTACATGCAGTTTTTCATCTTTGTTTCAGCAACTAGAAAGCTTGGAGTCAAACTCACATGCCTTCTCTCCTTGCCAGCACATTTTGAATACAAGGCCTCAGGTCTGGCTCATTTTAATTCCTTTTTTTTTTTCCTTTTTGGTACTGGAGATTGAACACAGGGACATTCTACTTCAGAGCTGTATGTCCAGCCCTTTTTATTTTGAAACAGGGTCTTCCTAAGTTGCTGAGGGTCTCACTAAGATGCTGAGGCTGGCCTTAAACCTGTGAATGATTCTCCTGTCTCAGCTTCCCAAGTATTTGGATTACAGGCATGTGCCACTATGCCAGGCTTTCCATTGTTTTCCTCACTCTTATTTTCTTTTACTTTTAAACTTGCTTCTAATTAAATTATCTTTGTGTACATATCTTCATAAGGCATTTTGGATTCTCTTCCCAGCAATTTTACAAAAAATGGTGATTTTAATGCACCTATTAAGTAATCCTGTGTGTGTAGAATCACATTTATAGTTCATTCTAGACACAAGACATAAATTTACACAATTCAAAATGCAGTCAACCACCCCTAGGAAGCTACTTCAGAAGGTTTCCTTAGGAAACAGTACCATGTGGCATAACTCACCTACCCCAGTAGTGTGGTCTCCCTTCGGTCCTGTGTAGGACG
The DNA here is from genome assembly GCA_004027655.1 of Graphiurus murinus. Lineage (NCBI taxonomy): Eukaryota > Metazoa > Chordata > Mammalia > Rodentia > Gliridae > Graphiurus > Graphiurus murinus. Next base: position 1,161 of record PVLC010028972.1, read on the forward strand.
TAGGAGTTTCTCCCCTCCTCCTGTGCCAGCTGCTCCTGTTTCTTTTCTCCTGCGTAAATGCACATTCATCTTGATCAAATGTACACTCTCCAGGTGGAGGTGGAAGTCTCTCTGCAAGGAAACAGCAGGTGTTGCGATTGCTGAGACATTTCCAAGGAATATGCATTTCATGGCTCCCTAGTAGCCCACTCTGCATGTCTGAGTGTGTCTGGCCATATGCTGTGCATATGGAGGGGGAGCCCCCATCCTGCAGGCCCCCCCATACTGAACTCTGCCTCCAGCTACTGTCTGCACCCCACCATGGAGCCTGTCTCAGAGGCAGGACACAATGGAAGTCTAGGCCTAACCTACCTTTCTTTGAGAAATAAATTTTCTTCCCTTTACAAATTTATTTGTGAGAATGAGTTTTCAAAGCTCCGAAGATTGGAAGTACATTGTCTTTGTGAAAATATGAAAAAGAATAAAATTGCTTAATGTAGGAGCTTTCTTCAGAAATCCAGGATGACTGGAGGATATCCTCACAGCAATTCTAGTGCTGCAATGGAGGAGGAGGAGACACCTGAGAGAGCTACTGTACGACTCAATATTCTTGTCTGTAATGTGGGAATGTCAATGGCATCCACATCACATGTTTGTGAGGATCAAATGAGATAATGTATATAAAAAATTTAGAATGTATGTAAGGAATTTAGAACATGAAGCTCTGAATAGTTATGAGTAAAGTAAATATTTGGGATATTTGGCTCCTTAGAGTCTTGTTTTCCATTTTTGAAGTCAAGTGTTTATCTTTAATAACTTTAATACATATTATTACTAGAGTGGTGCTACCTCTCAACTTAGTGGGGACTTCTCCTTTGACTGGACTTTGTTGCACCTCCTTACATCCAGATTCTTAGCAACTTTTTAAAATAAATAGCCTGCCTTTATGTCTCTTGTGCATTAATTATTTTACTTAATTTTATTTTACATACAGTAGCAGCTAGTAAGGCCTCATTTTCTCGTCTATGCCCTGAGTGTAGATATTTTTGTCTGTATTGTCCTTGCAAGTTCTCAGAAATCAAGGGACTAAAAACAAATTGCCCTTTAATTAAATAAACATGGAGATTAATCTCCAGTGGCAGGCTGATACCACAGTTTGCTTATTTCTTTTTTTCTTTTGTGGTACTGGATATTGAACCCAGGGGCATTCTACCTCTGAGCTACACTCTTAGCCCTATTTTAATTTTTATTTTGAAACAGGGTCTCACTAAGTTGCTGACAGCCTAAGTTGCTGAGACTGGCCCTGGAATGGAAATCCTCTGGTCTCAGCCTTCCAAGTGCTGGGAATACAGGTGTGGGCCACTGAGCCCAGCTGTCCATTTGTTATAGGAATGCAAACTTTCTTATTTAGGATGCAATGTAATTAGCAGATTCAGATCACTGACCTGGGTTGGGGTACGCATCATTTTTTCATTGGCTGTCATGCCTAACACACAGCTAAATACCACTATACTGTCACGATCATCAATCCTTGGTCTATTGTTTACTTAGAAAATGTTTTACTAAAAATTTAAAATTAGCCAGGCATGGTGGCGCACACTTATAATCCCAGCATCTGGGAGGCTGAGACTGGAGGATCGGGTTCTCAGCCAGCCTCAGCTACCAAGTGAGGCACTCCAAAACTTAGTGAGACCCTGTTTCAAAATAAAGAATAAAAAATAGGGCTGGGGGTAGAGCTCAGAGGTAGAATGCCCCTGAGTTCAATCCCCAGTACTTCAAAAAAATTTAAAATGATATGTTCAGCAAGTATCTGTGAAATGAGAATTTCATCAAAGTTATTTCAAAATGTGCATTCTGTAAGATAACGACAGCAATAATAACAATACTAATGAAAATAGAATACATTTGTTTTTAAAGTACCGTTTTGTGTCCAGTCTTATGCTAAGGAATATATAGTTACTATCCCCAAGATTCAGATAGGTATTACTACCTCCCTTACAAATGAGGATAAAGGGGTCGAGTCACATGTACAAAGGCACACAAATACATTTGAGTCACCATTTCTAAATTCCAAAGTTTGCCACAGAGCTCTGCAGAGAGACACTTCAGGGTGCGGGTCTTAGAGAAACTGAAATTGTCATATACAGGTCAGGGAGACAAGGAGCTGAAACGACATCCTCTTACCTGGGGACCAGCAGCTTCCCAATTGTATTGTAATATCATCCAAGGCTACAAGCCCACAGTCCCAAAAACTTTTGCATAGGCTCATGAAAACCACCTGCAATTCATAAAGATGAAGTTATAAATTCTGCCAGTTGAAAACTAGAAACTCTTAGAACCCAGGATTTACTTAGCACAAGACGCTTGCAAAAGCAAAAGTCCCTCTTCATTGCTCACATCACACAGTGAGGTGAAGAATGGTTACAATTTATATATGACTTCACGAAGAGTCAACCTCATAATGACATATTGTGTGTACTAATGCAAAACACGAGAGACATTCTTGAAAGAATTGACAGAGTGGAGAAAGCAAGAGGTTAACTGGATGACAGAGAAAAGCCTGTTGGGTTTTAAATATTTTCCCTAGATAATCCACAATGTGTAGACAGAGTTGATGGTTCTCCAAGCATTTTTCAAACACTTCCAGTACAAACACTATTGATTTTTTTGGAAATGACTTTCTGGCAATGTGCTTTATTCATATTGTGAACAAAGTCCCAGTGATTTGCCATCTGGAGACTTATGTTCCATTTCCAAGACAAAGATCTATGTCCCCAGTTGGTATCGCTAATAAAAGCCCTAACCGCAGTTATTTTATCAGTCCAAACATTTTTATTGTTGTTTATGAAAGAAAAACAAATCCATAACATAAATTATTAAATCCACTGTGCCAGAGAGAAGGAAAGAGAGAGAGAGAAAGAGTGAGAGAGAGATGGGGGGGGGAGCAAAAGGAGGGAGGGAAAACTCTCGGATTTCTTCTATTAGGCAAGTTGTAAAGGCTACTTTTCCTATATAGGGTTTACTAAGAGCCCTTTTTAAAACATTTGTATGAGATTTTCACTGTATTTGTGGCTTACAAAGCTTCTTCAAATGTATAACTTAATGTTTAATTAGCACAAGCTCATAGAGTCCATGTTCAGTCCCTCAATTAAGAATCTGAATTCAAAGGAAGACAAAGGGTGATATAGCAGGAGCTAAGACTCACCTTGTAGATACTGAGAACATTTGACTTTTTAGGTTTTAATATTCAAAATATGATGGCTTAAATTTATTTGTGTTACCAATTGTGTCCCTTTGTTTTTTGATGATCAGATTTGTTGAAATATATAATTTATTTTATTTTTTGTAGTGCTGGAGATCGAACTCAGGGCCCTGTGCATGCTAGGCAAGTGTTCTACCACTGAGCCACATCCCCAGCCCCAGAATACAGAATTTCTTTTAAAATAAATTTGAGATAGACAATTTACCATTATGCAAAATACAAAATGTCTTAAGCCAAGATCCTCAAACAAGCCAGGCACGGTGGCACACGCCTGTAATCTCAGTACTTGGGAGGCTGAGACAGGAGGATTGCAGGTTCACGGCCAGCCTCAGCAACTTATAGTGAAGCCCTCTGCAATTTAAGAGATCTTGTTTCAAAATAAAATAATAAAATAGGGCTGGAGGTGTAGTTCACAGGTGGAATGCCCCTGGGTTCAATCCCTAGTATTACCAAAAGAAAAAATCCTCAAAATAATGACTAGTGATGTATGAAGATTTACTTGCATTGTACTCATATCACCTTAAATTATAAATAGGATGTGGAGATGTAACAATGTATAACTATGTATATTAACAAAGAACAAAACAAGACAGGTGTTTTTTGTTATTTCTGTTTACCTCTGCTAATTTTTCATCTCTAGATATCCTAGAGATTATCCAAATATGTAGAATATTTTACTTGCAGAGTTTATGCTCAGGAATTTATTCCCCATTTGGAAGGCAGAGGTCTGTGTCATTGATCCTGAATTATATCACATTTTATCAGCAAATTTTCTTGTTAAATGGGAATGAATATTAATCTGTCTCATAATTTGTCGTTCTGCAGAGAGAAAAGTCTTGGCTTTCTTTCCCTTTTCCAGTTTTAAAGTCCATTTTCCACAAGTACAGTGAAAAAGTACTTTTTCAAAATTAACATGAGGTAGTAAAAGGATTTACCATATAAATCTTCCCTGCATAAAACTTGAACATTTAATATGGTGATGGATTTGAAAGAGGAGAAGCATTAATGTGCTTTCATATGTTTACTATAGCATTATTTTATAATGAACATAAAACCAAATGAACATACGAACAAGCAAATTAAACAATTCAAAATTTTGAAAAAGAGAAGAAATAAACTGTGATACAACAAATCTAAGAAATAGGTCATTATTAGATCTGATAGCTGTGAATATTATTTAGAGGTACAGAAATAGATTTCTCTAATAATGTTAAGTGAAAAAAAGCTGATCAGAGTGCATAAAATAAAATAACAAAATAAAAACAAGACACACTCATACCTAACTCATCTAAAAATACACAGAACTTAGTGAGACCCTGTTTCAAAATAAAGAATAAAAATGGGGCTGGGGGTGTAGCTTGGAGGTAGAATGCCCCTGGGTTCAGTCCCCAGTACCACTAAATAAATAAATAAATAAATAAATAAATAAATAAATAAATAAAATAAAAATACATGGAACATGGGTATAGCTCAGCAGTATAGTGCTTGCTTAGCATGCCCACAGCCTTGGGTTCAATACCCAGAACTGCAAAATAAATAAACAATAAAAACATAGAAAATGCCTGGAAAATTTAACAGATATATAATAATTATGTTAGGCTTATAAAATTATGGGTATTTAACTTTTCCCCCTATTTTCTAAACATTCTATGACATCATATTTGTATTTGAAAAGAAGCAAAATATCTATACTTAAGATGTAGAATAATGAATTATTATTTTTTAGGTTGGCATTGTTTATTATTATAGCCACTAGGCACATGTATCTATTAAAGTTAAAATTAAATAAAATTGCTGGGTATGGTGATACGTTCCTGTAATCCCAGAGATAGGATTGCACATTTAAGGATAGCCTCAGCTACTTCGCAAGACACTCAGCAATTTAGTGAGATTCTGTTTCAAATACAAAATAAAAAGGAGTGGGGAGGTAGCTTGGAGGTAGAATGCCCGTGGGTTCAGTCCCTTATACCAAAAATAAATAAAATATAATGAACTTATTCATCCACATTAGTCACAGGCAAAATGCTCAATACTGTAGCCACATGTAGCTAGTGGCTAACTGAATTTGAAATAGCACATATTTAACCTTTCCTCTATTACATAGATCTACCTGGCTCCTCTTGGTCATCTCAAATGAAATGTGGAAGATGATGGGGAGACCACAGGACACTAGGCTGCTCCTATCTAAGTTAGAGCTTAGAACACTAGGCAAACCGCATGTTAAAGATCCCAAAGTCAGTCATCCACTGACTAGATTCACACTTCAGCCTCAGGCTCAACTTTCTTTGGCAGTCGCCTGTCAGCATCATGACACAGAAAGATATATATCAAGACCAGCTTGTTCAGTCTAGCAGACTGGATCTTCCACCTGGCTATTGATAACACTGATACCATTGGCTCCAGTTTGGGGGCCGCCATTTTCCATCTTGTAGGCTGCTCAAGAGGTGGAGGATCTTTTCAGGTAGCTGGTGACTGAGCAAACTGGTTGAGCCAGGACAAAGAAAGTGAAACATGTTGGTCTTTTCTTTAGGAATCCTTCCTCTGAGTTGAGAATGCCACAAGTAGAGAATCCTCCAGAGTCTAAATTCTTGAGGGAATTAACCTTTTCTTTACTTATAGACCTCTTTAAAAAGCAATGTTTATGACATTTTAGGCAGTATTTCAAAGCAAGTTACATCTCTAAAGAGTTGGAGGAAAAAATCTTAGCTTAAATGTATATTAATATTTATTTGAGAGAGAGAGGAGATGACAGATCACATAAAACCATATCCCTTAGACAGGTGTGCCTGATTTTATGTGAAGCTCTTAAAAGTTAGGGCAAATTAAATTTGTGCAAATCAATCTGTTTCAGTGCAATAAAAGTTTCAGTCCTTAGGTCCTAGTAATACTTTAAATTTTTTGTTTTGATGGAAAATATTCATTTATTGAGGAAACCTACGTATACCAACTTTGGAAACATAAATAGGCAGTGGATAAGAGCTAGATGAATATTTCTGCAAACAATATAGCCAACTAAGGATTAGCAACATTACTTAACCTATCCCTCTCCCCTTTTGTGGTACTGAGGATTGAACCCAGGGCCTCGCACATGCTAGGCCTGAATTATATCTGCGGTCCATTTTTTATTTTGAGATAGTCTCACTAAGTTGCTGGGGCTGGCCTTGAACTTGCCATCGTCCATCCTTAGCCTCCTGTGTAGCTGAGGTTACAGGCATGCACCATTGTGCCAGCTTAATTTACGTGTGTGTGTGTGTGTGTGTGTGTGTGTGTGTGTGTGTGTGTATTTTCCTGGGGATTGAACCCAGGGGAAATTCTACCTCTATACACTCAGCCTTATTTTATTTTGAAACAGTGTCTTAATAAACTGGTGAGGGCCTTGCTAAATTGCTAAGACTCACCTTGAATCTGCAATCCTCCTGCCTCAGCCTCCCAAGTATTGGGCTTATAGGCAAGTGGCACCATACCAGGCTTAATTTATTGTTTATTGTACTAAAATAGACATTATAAACAAGGTAAAGTTGTACATGCCTATAATCATAGCTACTCAGGAGGCTGAGGCAGGAGGATCACAAGCTTGAGGCCAGCCTTGGCAACTTAGTAATATCCTGCCAGGAAATAAAAATTAAAAAGGGATAAAGATATAAGTCAGTAGCCGGGCATGGTGGCGCATGCTTGTAATCCCAGCATTCAGGAGGCTGAGACCGGAGGATCCGGGTTCGCGGCCAGCCTCAGCTACCTAGTGAGGCATTCTGCAACTTAGTGAGACCTTGTTTCAAAATAAAGAATAAAAAATAGGGCTTGGGGGTATAGCTCGGAGGTAGAACGCCCCTGAGTTCAATCCCCAGTACCACACAAAAAAAAAGATATGTCAGTGGTAGAATGCCCCTGGGTTCAATCCCCAGTACAGCCAGGGTGGGTGGGAGTAGAAGGAAGGAAGGAAGGAAGGAAGAGAGGGAGGGAGGGAGGAAGGAAGGGAAGGGAAAAAGACAGATAGACATCGTATATGCTCTTTTATCCACAATGGGGTCTTTCAGCCTCAGCACTATTGATATTTTTGGGCCAAGTAATTCTTTGGGATGCTCTGTGTATTTTAGGATACTTAGCAGCATCCTTGTTCTCTACCTAAAGCTGATGGATGAATTAACTTGCTCCCAATGAGGTAGGATTGGAGAAAAGAGATAGGTAGAAAGGAGACAAAAGGAAGGACAAAGAGACTGTAACCTATTCTGAAAGTTGATACTAATGTTCCTCACACCTCCATTCTCTTAGCCAGTTCTCTCCCCCAGGCCTATCCCTCTCACATTTGTGGGAAATCTACAAATCTTTATTTGCAACCTTAAGGTTACTGGAAATTCACCACTTATGAAAATTGCCTGTGCACTCTTAATTAGCTCACTTACACGTGTATGTTTAGAATAGATTGAGCAAAAGGAGATATGAAACCTATAATACAGGGTGCTTTCCCAGAAACCTGTAATATATGATATTTTCTCATATCGTATGGAGAAGACATCAACTTACAGATGCTGAGAACTGCCAGACCACCATTATCATCTTGTGATCGCCAAACAGATGTCATCTTTAATACCTTCCCATGCCCATACCTCGCCAAGTGTCCTTTAAAAGAAGAGCCTGAGGACCCCCGAAGCATCTCTTACTCTCAAGATGGCCTGTACTCTGCCTCAAATGTATATTCCTTGCTTTCCTAACTAAATTCCTGTGCTTCAGTATCTGATCTACACACTTTTTTCCTACGGCATTTGCCAAGGACCCTGTTGTCCTGAGGACCTCTTCAGACCATCCTAGAGATACTAACAGCAGAAAATCTGTTTTTACCCAAATAACTAACCAATAAAGTCAGCCTTGCCTGAAAAGAACAAGGGAAACCAGAAAACAAAACAACAACAACGACAACAACAAAATGAAAATCAAAGAGTAACATTAGTCATACGACGTCCCAATCAGGAATCTTTCTTTAGGCTCATAGGAGCCAAGATTGTCTAGAACTCCTGGTGACCTGTGGACAATGCCAGGGCCATGTCAAGAGAATGGATTACTGTAAGAATTAATGATCATTCCAGTGCCCACCTGGCTACAGCTAAAAGTAGACCCTTCAGAAGCCCATATAAGCTTTTGCACCTGTGGCCCCTTGACAAATGGGATTTGGGGGACAGCCTTCTATCTCCTGCCTGGCGGCTTGTCACTGATAAAGCTCTTTCTTCTCCCATTACTCTGTCTCTCCAGTTATTGTCTTCATCCAGTTGTAGTGGAACCAGATGTTTCACAGTTACTGATGCCAGTATCACTCCCAAGTCATGACAGCCAGGACAGTCTCTAGACAGTATTGCCTACTGTCCCATGGGGGACAAACTCTCCTTGGCTGAGAACCACTGGTGAAGAATAGTATAAACCAATCTAGGCATGGTGGTGCACGCCTGTAATCCCAGTTCTTGGAAGGCTGAGAAAGGAGGATCACAGGTTCAAGGATAGCCTCAGCAAGTAGTGAGACTCATCAACCTAGTGAGACCCTGTTTCCAAATAAGAAATAAAACCGGGCTTGAGGTGTAGCTCAAAGGTAAAATGCCTCTGAGTTCAATCCTCCATACCACAAACACACACAAAAAAAGAATAGGATAAACCAGATGGGTGTGGTGACAATGCCTGTAATCCCAGTACTGGGAGGTTGAGGCAAGAGAATCTCAGGTTTGAGATCAGCCTCAGCAATTTAGCGAAACTCTGTTTCAAAATAAAAAATAAAAAGGGCTGGGGTATATCTCAGAGAAAAAACCCCTTTAGGTTCAATTCCCAGTGCTACAAACATGTAAAAGAATAGTATAAATTATTGGGCAACTTATGAAACACCACTTACTAAATTCTTATATATAGTCCCTGTGCTAGGCACTTTCTGATCTGTCACCTCATTTTGGATTCACTGTTGATTTCAACCCACTTATTCTCCCTGTTCAGAACAAGACAGTGTTTTCATTTTAAAGCAGACTAGATTGAGATAGTTTTCTCTTCTTCTGCATATCACCAGAGGGTTTTTCTAATAAGTAATGAAATAGGTTCAAGCCTTGGAAAGAAAAGGTAATGGAGCAGGGAGGTCAGGCAGATGGACAAACACTCACACTGAACAATCAGCAGGGCTTCCATTCCAATTTCCTGCTCCTGAAAATTGTGATTGTCAAAGGACAACAGAATCCAGAATTGCCTCTTTGTTTTCATCTTTCAAAAAATAATGATCTACTCTCTAGAAGCAACATCATGACAAGCTGCAGAATCTAAAAGGTAACTGAGCAAACTTTCCTTAGAGTATGGAATTTTAACTCTCTTCTAAAGTGTTTGTTTTTATTTTTTCTTTTGGAGGGAAGGGTGAGCTGAGGGTCTGTATGGAAACCTAGCCACAGGCTGTGTTAATCAAAGAGACCAGACTGTCTCTCCGTCAGTAAAAGTCCAGAAAAATTCTGGTTAAAGCATCTAGGAAAGAAAAAGTAGAGAAACAGATTTGTCATGAATTCATTTTCTCAAATCAAATCAGGTTTTTTGTTTTTGTTTTTGGGGTGTGTGTGTGTGTGTGCATTAATAGAGATTAAACCGAGGATCCTGTGCGTGCTTAGGTAAGCATTCTGCACTGAGCTACATTTGTAGCCCTTTTATCTTTGTATTTTGAGACAGAGTCTGACTAAATTGCCCAATCTGGCCTTGAACTTGGTATTCTCCTGCCTTAGCCTGCCAAGTAGCTGGATTGCAAGCATGGGCCACTAACTAGGCTGTGCCTTAGGTTGGGATTTAAGAGAATTAAAGAGCTGGGAATGGTGGAGCACGTCTGTAATGCCAGTAATTGGGAGGCCGAGACAGGAGGACCTCAGATTCAAAGCCTCAGCAATTTAGCGAGACTGTTCCAAAATAAAAAAATAAAATTGGGCTAGGGGCTGCAGTTCAGAGGTAGAACGCCTCTGGGTTCAATCCTCAGTAAAAAAAAAAATTAAAGTTACTAATGATCACTTTATGAGGTGTCATAGTTTAAGAGCTACCCAACACAATGAACAGGATTTTTCCAGGAGAAGGGAATCAAGCTTTTTAAGGTACTGTGGAGTTTGTATTAAATTGCTGGGTTTCCACTGCCTTTTAATGTAGTTTCCATGGCCTGCTTGATAGACAGAGGGCCAGGTTGTTGGGTTAATCCGCCATGGACTTCGTCAATTGAAAAGCCCCATTTAGTTCTATAATTAACATGTGAATGATAGTTTCCATAAATGGTCTTCTATCTTCAGATAGAAACATTTCAATACTATGCCAACAATACCACAAATGAACCTAGTTCAGTTCTTGTTATCAGGATGGACCACAACAATTTACCAGATGGTTGCTTTCTGGGTTAAATTTAACTTTTCTTCTGATGAGGTTAAAATCCTTTGTACAGGTAAGTTTGAATATGGCAACTACAGAGTTGGTGACATAATTATTCACGAAATCACCATAATCTAGCCAATAACATTTCAGAGTCCTTCATTAAGATGCTACTGACACCAGTTCAGGACATACTACATTATATAATTGTGTTCAATGAACTGTTTGATAATGTTATAGTAGAATTTTAAAGGCACAAATGCATGAGGCAAAACAATACAAACAGTTCCAAAATTAAAATACTTGGCAGAAAGCATGGGATTTTCACAAATCCCTAAAGATAGAGTAGCTTTATTTAGAAAAATGAGTGTGAGATTTCAGCAGTTTTGAACTTGGCCAAGTTTGGGGGAATAGTTGCTAAACTGTAACCGCATGCCTCCTTCGGATGCTATATCTGGTTTGCATATTCCACAAAAGGCGGAATGACCATGTGTTTTTTTGTTTTTGTGGTACTGCCATGTGTTTTTAAATTAGTCTTTAGCTGACCAACACTTTTTCTTAAATGACCCATCTGTTTTTTTTTTTTTTTTTCCTTTTTTAAAGACCCATCTGATTTAATTCAACTTTTAGCTTTGACAAGCAACGAAGATTGAACAGATTCCAGTGTTTCTGAGTGTGGAAGTCCTTGTGCTCAGAGGAGCCTTGGCCCTGGGGTGGAGGGCATGTGTGATACAACACAGGCCTACAGTCACATTTTTTTTTTAAATTGCTATTTGAGTGGTAAATATTCAGATCTCTCAACTCACTGGTTTCAGAAATCTGCATTTATTTTTAGATCTTTTGGCCCCTGTAAGGGGAGGGAAGCTTCCACAAGAGACTTCTGAACCAATTTTCGAAGTGAGAAAAAGGCAGAGAGACATAAACTTACACAGCAGCAACCTGTATACCTGGGTGTGAAACATGATACTCTTTCCTAATTCCTGGTAGAATATATTGTATTATACCAGCCTGCTTCTTTTATTTTCTATTTTCTTTTCTTCCTTCCCTTTCTTTTTCCCTCTTTTTTTTTTTTTTTTTGTGGTACTAGAGATGGAACACAGGGGCATTCTACCTCTGAGCTACACCCCCAGCCCTAGTTTTTATTCTTTATTTTGAAACAGGGTCTCACTAAATTGCAGAGGGCCTTACTGAGTAGCTGAGACTGGCCATGAACCTGGATCCTCCAGTCTCAGCCTCCCAAGTACTGGGATTACAAGCGTGCGCCACCACACCTGGCTCTTTTTCCCTCTGTAAGCATTTAAAAACATGATTCTGAAAGGCATGGTTCTGAAACTCTCTAATTAATAGCACTGGATCTGTGTTCACCACCAGCTTCATTCTGCATAACATCTGTTTATTACGAGTTTTCAGTATTGGGGCTCAGAAAATGACACCCCAAAGCATGGTGCTTTGGCATACTGAGTACTTTGAACTCGAAGAGACTCAGAAGCAAGTCTTTCTCTGCCCTCCTGTTTCCTGTTTCCTGTTCTCCCCAAGGTAAGGCATAGAAACTAAAATATTTTTTTCTGCAAGGAGGAGGTGACATGGAAACTAGAATGCCTCTCTCCTGAAGTCAGCCATAAAACCTAGAACTATTACTCCAACTTTCCCCTGCCTTTCTGTCTTGGAGTTGGCCATAAAGAAATTCCAACTCTACCTTGTCTGTTAGCTGATGATAAGACCCACTGCGGAAGGAATCCTGCCCCATATGTGGAAGAAATACAATAGAAAGACCAAGAAAATTCTGGACAGAGCTTGCTGCCCCTTCACCCCAGTCTCTTACCAGTAGGTGGTATCCTTTTTGTCTAATATTTCTGCACAGCTGTTCATACTTCATCAAAACTAGGTCCTTGGGTCTTCATTTCTGAGGGCTCCCATGTCACATAAAACTTTGATTAAATAAACTTGTTGTGCTTTTCTCATTAATCTATCTTTTGTAAAAAACCAGGTGTGGTGATGCATGCCTATAATCCCAGTACTTGGGAGGCTGAGACTGGAGGATCATAGGTTCAAGGCCAACCCCAGCAATTTAGTGAGGCCTTCAGCAACTTAGTGTTTCAAAATAAAAAAATAAAGCAGGGCTGGGGTTTAGCTCAGAGGTAGAATGCCTTGGGTTCAACCCCCAGGACCTCCCTTACCTCCTAAAAAACATCTTTTGTAATTAGGAGTGTTGTCATGAGCCTTTTTTTTTTTTTTTTTTTTTTTTTTTTTTTTTTTTTTGCGGTACTGGGGATTGAACTCAGGGACATTCTAGCTCCAAGCTACACCCCCAGCCCTATTTTTTATTCTTTATTTTGAAACCGAGTCTCACTAAGTTGCAGAGTGCATCACTAGGTAGCTGAGGCTGGCCTCGAACCCGGATCCTCCGGTCTCAGCCTCCCGAATGCTGGGATTACAAGCGTGCGGCACCACGCCCGGCCCTTTTTTGTTTTTTAAAATTTTTTTTTTTGCGTTACTGGGGATTGAACCCAAAGGCATTCTACCTTCAAGTTACACCCCTAGCCCAATTTTATTTCTTATCTGGAAACAACGTCTCGCTAGGTTGGTGAGAGTCTCATTACTTGCTGAGGCTGTCCTTGAGCCTGTGATCCTCCTGTCTCAGCCTCTCAAATACTGAGATTACAAGTATGCACCACCACACCCAGCTTCATGAACCCTTACAATGCCAAGGAAAGGTATCCCACCTTCTCACCCCTACACCAGTAACCAGGCACTTGAGCCTGAATCTTGCATAGATCATGGATGAATTTCAGAACCGGCCATCATGGAACTGGCTATAACCTTTCATCCTCTCCACAGCTGCTTCTCCCTCACCTCAGCGACCTTTTCTCTCCCAACAGATGACATAACCTCCCCATTCTTCCCAGAAGATGTAGCCCTTCAGTGAAGAATCCCACAGCCCTCCACATCCCCACCTACAAGCTCATCCTCACATGTAACCCTTTCTACTTCCTTTCTTTTGTTGTGGGAACAAAGCCTGACTCCAAAGTTTATGCTCTTTTCACCTGGGTGCACAGAGAGTCAATCCCACACAGTTAATGATCCAAATGGAAAATAAGCATGAAAGCCTCAGGAAAAAAATGAATATTAGACAAAGCTAAGCAGGCATCATTCTCAGTATTTTTTTTTAAGAATCTAATTTCATACCCTAAAAACGAGTACATTATTATATCTAATTATCCCGTACACCCTTCACCACTGAAGGAAAACAGATGTGAATAATTTCCTGCTTTATGTGTATACTCCTCAGGGAACAGGTGGCCCTTTTGTGACTTCTTTTTTTTGGGGGGGTAGGGGGATACTGGGGTGAACCCAGGGGCATTCTACCTCTGAGCTACACCCCCAGCCCTTTTTAGTTTTTAGTTTAAAACAGGGTCTGGCTAGGTTGCTTAGTGTGGCTCATCTCTGCCTACCACCCCCTTAGCTAGTTCTTCTGCTAAAACACTTCCAAGACCAGTGTAATGTAATGTAGTAGCCAATTTAACTGTCATGTCCAAGGGTGGACATCATTACATGGAGTTATGGTTATGACTCTCTTTGAAGGAGACATAAAAATGCCAGACCTACCAGAAGAGATGTAGAATGCAATCAATAAAAAGCAAAAAAGAAAGACTCTAGGTCTTTGTCTTGACTTCCAAGTGGTTGCTCTGCTCCAGATGACTGTCTCCCAGGTCAGGGGAAGATAGCAGATACTTTTAGCAGTTCCCTGCAAATACCCAAAGAGGAATACTGACTTTGCTCTACTGTGTCTGAGACATAGAGACAAATGATGGCCAGATCTTCAGTGGTTGCCCAGGCATAGTGTAGATCTGCAACTTGAAGACCTGTGGGTTAAAGCTCACATAACTCTAACCCCTTTTCAGTTATGACAGAACTTATTTAAACAATGCTAACAGTGGATAATTGAGAAATATCCATTTTTCAGTATCATAGATACTATTGGGTTGAACATTGGAACTAAATCATTACACAAGACCATGATTATTTCTTTAGACAAATCCCTAGAAATAGAATTGTTATGCCAAAACATATTCATATTTGGGAGTTTGTTTCTCCTCTGATAAATGTAACTGAATTATAATTGAAATATAACATCATAACATAAATTTGCCCTCATACCAGAGCATGTGAGGATCCTTATTTCCTTGCATCCTTGCCTTTCTAGGATAATGATATTTTTATATATATATATAGGCCTATATATACATACATATGTATTTATATATAACTCATATGTGTATATGTGTTCATATATACATGATATATTTTATACATATGTATATCCTCATATACATATATTTATTAATTTAAAATAATTTACATCACATCCCAAATATATATTTATATATATGTTTACAAATGGGTCTAAGTAAAAGATTTATTTTTAATATGGGTAAATATGCATATATGTACATACACACATACATACACACATATATTTTCCTTTTCTTTATTTTTTTTGAGGTACTGGGTATTAAATCCAGGGCCTTGTACATGGTAGCCAAGTGTTCTACCACTGAGTTATATCTCCAGCCTCTATATTTTCTTTCTAAAGTGAAAGATTTGTTTTTTTATTGACAAACCAAATACTACAAACAGAAAAAAGTATAAATATAGCTATTATTCAAACATTATATTCCAGGGTATTACATTTTTAAAAATATTTTTATCCAGTTGCTAAACAAATGTGTTATTTTTTATTTAAAAAATATCTGATTATAAATGAAGTTGGATAAATTCATGCATTTATTTTCCAGTTGTATTTCTTTTTTTTTTTTTTTTCTGATTTGCCTGTATATATCCTATCCTCTTTCCTATTGCTTAGCTTACTATTTGTTTATTGATTTTTTTGTAAACCTATTTATTTATTTTTGGTACAACAGATTGAACCCCTCAATAACTTAGCAAGAAGTAGACCCTCAATAACTTAGTAAGACCCTGTTTCAAAATAAAGAATAAGAAGGGCTAGGGTGTAGCTTGGAAGTAGAATGCCCCTGGGTTCAATCCCCAGTATCACCTTCCAGCCCCCAAAGGAAAAATATTGCATCATCCATAAGTTGGGATAGAGCCCCTCAAAATGCAGCAGTTATAAGGCTGCAAAATATTCACAGGATAGAAATTTGCCACAGGAGAGGAGGTGTGGCGAGAAGGTAGCATTTTTAGGTTTATAAACAAACTTCAGGATAAATGCTTGCTTAACTAAGCTTATTAGTTAAAATTATGAACAAGAATGCCTAGTCTGTCTTTTCAGTGCTGGGAGGGCAAATGTGTCAATCCAGCAATATTCCATGAAATTAATTACTCAGGGAAGTCATGAAAGAATGCACTGACGACATGAACATATGCTTGTGTAAGCTATGCCTTCACAGCTACCAGTTGTGCTAATCAGTCGTTCCAGTCATTTTCCATCAGTTGACGCACAATGCAAAAGCCATCAACTACCTAAAAAGAAATGAAACCAAAAGAGAAAAGGAATATCTCAGCTCTGCCTCGTTCATATGCAAAGTAATGTAGCATTCCTGGGCTGGTGCCTGATGCTGAGTCTAACTAGAATAACTCAACAGTAGGCTCCTTCTCCATACTTCTGTCCAATTTGACATTAAAACCTGTTCCACTTGACAGAATCATTTCCCTTGTCATTTATACAGAACCACCCGATCTGGTCTATAATGCATTGATGATCTTGTCAGTAATTAATGATCTTGCTATTTCTATTTTGCACTCAGCAGGCTCTGCTTTAATAATTCTGGGACATTAATATCCTGCCGGAGTCCTCTCCCAGTGTTCCTAGACATCGCGAAATGTGACAGGAGATTCATCTCCTCTCATGTATCTTGTCTACACATTGGTTTTCTGGTTCCTTAATCTCTTTATAGCAGGAGGTCTTGTTATTGAATAGCCACCTATTAATAAATCTCTCCACAAACTTTCTAGACTTGCTCTTTTTTATTTTCCTCTCTGATACTGGGGATAATCCAGGGGCCTTCTACTTCTGAGCTACCTGCCCCCTTAGCTCTTTTTATTTTTTGTTTTGAAATAGGGTCTTACTAAGTTGCTGAGGGTCTAAGTTGCTGAGGCTGGTCTTGAACCTGTGATCTTCCTGTCTCAGTCTCCCAAGTATTAGGATTATAGTCATGCACCATCATGCCTTGCTTTACTTTTTTATTTAAGCAAACTTCTAAGTGTTGCCTTTAGAAAAATCAGAATGCTAGGTATTTTACGGTCATTTACATTGTCATTCTTTAAGGGCACAATTAAAGGGAAGATTTTAAAGTGGAAATCTAAATCACAGACTTGAATTTCAACATTTTTTTTTTCTAAAAGGAGAAGATTTTTGTAAACAGAAATAAAGACATAGGGAGAGCTATCCACAAAAACAACATTAAAAGAGTTCCTGCCATTAAGGTGCTGAAAAATATAACAAGAAGTAGGAGAGACTTAGATATCATCTAAAACATGTTCTTATTTCATGGAGAGGTAATATGACTTCCTGATTTGCATAGTTAATGCCAGAGTCAAGATTCAAAGCCTCCAGGTTACGGTGGTACATGCCTGTAATCCCAGTACTTGAGAGGCTAAGACAGGAGGATTCCAGGTTTTAGACCAGCCTTAGCAACTTAGTGATACCCTGTTTCAAAATAAAATAATAATAAAAAAGGGCTGGGTGTGTAACTTAGAGGTAGAATGCCCTTGGGTTCAATCCTCAGTACCAAAGGGGGGGGGGGAAAGGACTCAAAGTCAAGTCAGCTCTTCATATTCCTGACCTATTGCTGTTTTATTTCACCAGTTTTATTCCAATAAGTAAACACAAGTCAATGACTTAAAGACTCAAAGGAAGGGGCACTTGAGATTCTGAGAGAAGGGTAAGGTTTTCTCAGGTACAATGATTTTGGCAGCAAGATCAATTAGGAATATTTTGCTATTGATAAACCCTTTGAAGGTGCATTGTAGGAAGGCAGGCAAAGGGCAGAGCATGAGGATTTGAGGAGTAAGAAAAAGCACTGGAGCATAGACAGTAAGTGACATGGATTTTTCTCAAAGTTTGAAGGCTAAAAGAATGGGATAGAAGGAACTTAAATGTTCTGAGATGAAAGGAAAGTTTGTTGTTCACTTGTAATGAGTGCAGGAGACCAACATATGTTGGCAAAAGATGAATGGAGAACAAAGATGTACAAAAGAGGGAATAATTTATGAAATATAGACCCAGAGCAGGCAGGAGAGTGAGAGCAAAAGTAGAGGTGGGAAGGTTGGCTTCGACTGAGAGCCAGGATAAACATCCTTGGTCAGATTGATCAGGAGACGAAGGCGGCAGGTGAAGATTTAGAGAGGAACAGAAGGGTGTGTGTTAGATGTCTTCATCTTTCCGGGAGATGAATCCTCGAGGTCATATCCTAAGAATTAGGCAGGGAGGCTCAAGTTGGAAACTTGAGAGTGAAATGGAAAATAGATCTGAGCATCTAGGAAGGAGAATGAGAAAGAAAGTCCATGAGAGGTGAGATGAATGGAAGACTCCCCTAGCTGTGCAGAGGGTAAGTGGAGACTAGTCTCGTTTTCTCCAGCTCTGCTGAGATGCTCAGGGTAAAGCAGCAGCTGAGGGTTCCCAGGGGTCAATGAGTGAAGCGAGGAGGATATGCAGTGGGGAGGGTATGGCATGGGAGCAAGCGCATCACTGACCACCAGCATAGCATGGAGCTGTTCTTTATTGCCATTAATGCATATCTATCAACAGTTCTTTCTTAACTATTGAGTGCTCTCTCTGTTCCAGAAATTATGTTGCAATTAGTAATAATAATAATGATAAAAAGAAGACATAGATCCCTAGCCTCCAGAAGCTTATGGTTGGACTTAAGTAGATAGGTGAGCAGTTTCAATCTAATGGGTTCAGTGCTATGAGAGTGGTATAAATGGATAGGGGCTACACAAGAAGAAGGTGCTACATCAAATGCTTTGGGGGAATCGCCATCTTAAGCAAGGTTAAACAGGATTCTGTAGTGGAGACCTTATTAAGAGTTTCTAATACATTTCTGAATTCCCCAAACTCATTTGACCACAGGACCCTGTTCAATGGCACATCTCAAGGGAGGTATGCTCTGTGGGACATACGCTGAGAGGACAGACAGAAGGTCCTTATGCAGTGAGAATAATGTTTTTGTATTTTATTCATACTGGTGAGATGGGAGCTTTCTCCCAAATGCATGTGACTTTTGAAGTTTGTTTTTTAGCTCTATAATGGAGTAAAGATGAGATAGACTTAGAAGGGTTTACCATGAAGATTGGGTTTTGTTTTGTCTTTGTGGTGCTAGGGATGGAACCCAGGGGCATTCTACCTCTGAGCTACACCCCAGCCCTACTTTATTTCTATTTGGAAACAGGGTCTTGCTAGGTTTCTGAGGGCCTCTCTAAATTGCTGAGGCTGGCTTCAAACCTGTGATCCTCCTGTCTCAGCCTCCCAAGTACTAGGATTAAGATGTGTACCACTATACCTGTTACCATGAAGATTTTAATGGGCTATTTAACACTTTTTCCCCAAAAGAAATATTTTTTTTTAAATTTTTTATTGTAGTAATTTGTGCAATATAGCATACATCTTTGTTAAGTACGAGTTGTTAACAACATATTTGCACACAATTCTCATTTGACCCCTTCCCAAATCCCCCTCCCAATCCCCTTCCCCTCCCTCCCCCTCAGGTTCACTTCGGTGAGTGACCTTGATATGATTGTGTAAGAACATCTTGTGCTTTAGGGCG
>PVLC010028973.1:0-20604 GCA_004027655.1 Graphiurus murinus
GGAGGAGGAGGAGGAGAAGAAGAAGAAGAAGAAGAAGAAGAAGAAGAAGAAGAAGAAGAAGAAGAATCAGAAGAAGAATCAGCAGCCAGGCATGGTGGCACATGTCTGTAATCCCAGTACTTGGTAGGATGAGATGGCAACATTGCAGGTTCAAGACCAGCCTCAGCAACTTAGCAAGACTCTTAGCAACCTAGGGAGATCCTGTTTCAAAACAAAAAATAAAAAAGGGCTGGGGGTATAACTCAGAGGTAGAATGCACCTGGGTTCAATCCCTAGTACTGCATATATAGATATAGAGATATATAGAGATATATATACACACACACATATATATATATAAACCAAAAAATTACATAACCGCCATATATGACAAGTTGCACATTGATACTGAAAGTTCTGTGGACATCTAGGTTTTTTGTGCTCTGTCCTTCCATGTGCCCCATCAAGACCAGCAAGCTGATACTGTGCCATCCTGAACTGTCAAGCCAGAATGGAGGCTTCATAGCTCTTCTCTTCTCCTCCCTGTTTGCTCTTCCACCCTGCTAGTCTCCCCCAGGGAAGCATTTAGACAATATACTGGTCTTCATTAGAATCTGATTAGAAGAACCTGAGGCAGCAGAAAGAGGTCCTGTTTGGGGGGAATCCTCTCCACTGTTGGTGCCGTCTTCTCTAGCCTCCACTCCTAGCTCCTTCCTGGGTTGGTGTCTTGCTTTTGATGTTTCCATGAAGGTCTTATCCCAGCAAGCGCCTTTATCATAATCCCCAACAGCTCCTCCTTTAACCAACATGTGTCTCAACAATAAAGAAGCCTGATGAGTCCTTCTGGAACCACCATTTTCCTCTTTCTCTGAGCTGCCTCCTAGTTTTCCCATCATAACCAAACCACTGTTCTCCAAAATGGAAAGAAGGTGCAACCTCAAATTTGACCATGTAGTCTTCCAGAAGAGATTCCATTTTTTCTGTGTAAGAATAAAAACATGAGAAGCACATTCATCTGCTTTCCTTTCCCAGTAGGCAAAATGCCTGGTGACCAAGATGGTGAGCAGCAGATTTTGCTGATTCATATCTGTCTGGGCTATTTAGGCACATCAGCAAGGGCATTTCTGCTTCAGGGAACTGAGGGCTATTTCTGGTGACTGGGGGAGTTAATTTGCCTTCAAGAAATGACTAACCAAATATTTATACCACATCAGATTCTGACTCATTCTCCACTATTGTGAAAATGTGTCACTGTGTCAGATGTTTGAGCAGATATCAGGGATGTCTAAGGGCCCAGATCAGTTCTGCAGCCCAGGGGATTCAGAGATTTGACTGTACTAGAACTCCTCCTGTAAAGTGAAGACCCAGCCAGCCCTGCTCACACCAACCCTAGAATCCAGGACAGTTTCTGAGTATACAGATGTGCCTCGACTTACAAGAGAGTTACATCCCAATAAACCCATTGTAAGCTGAAGATGCATTTAGCACACCTCACATACTGAACATCCTAGGTTGCCTAGCCTACCTTGAACATGCTCAGAACACTTGCATTAGCCTACAGTCAGGCAAAATCACCTAGCACAAAGCCTATTTGTTTATAAAGTGTTGAATGTATCATGAAATTTATTGACTACTTGTCTACAACCCAGTTGTGCCAAGGCAGTGGGGTAGGTTGTGGACAGGCCAAAAAAAGTGCTCAGAGACAGTATGGGAGACATATGGTTTAATGGGCAAAGCTTACAAGAGATCAGTGACTGCTCCAAGAAGAGTTCAGTGGTGACAGGCTGACAGATTGCACTCCCTCCCTCACGAAGCTTTGCCAGGAAGCGCCTCCTCCCCCTCACAGCTTTTCTGCATAAGGATAAGGACATGAGTGGTGGCCAGCGGGACGAGCGACACGCATCCTTTCCACAGTGCCCTCAGTTTCACCCCATTCACCACTGAGAGAGGGGTCTCATATGTTGGGCTGCAGAAGCAGTGATGTCATCAGCATCAGCCTGCTTAGTTTGCTGCATGAGCAGCATCCCAAGGAGCAGCTGTCCTGGTGCACATGCAGGAAAGCAGCCTTCTATAGGTAACACTAACCTGCCCTAGTTCCCAGTGTGCATAAGAGAAAGCCAGTGTCCTTCAAGATCATGTGTATCTGGACTTTCTGGCCCAGGCTTGCTCTTGTTCCTTTAATTTGGCTAGGTTTTAGAGAACAGAAAGGCACTATTCAGGAATATAATGTTTTACTGTTCCCTTTTTCTTTTTATCTTTCTTTTTTTAATTTTGTGGTACTGGGGATTGAACCCAGAGGCATTCTACTACAAAGCTACACCCCCATCCCTATCTTATTTTTTATTTTGAAACAAAGTCTTGCTAAGTTGCTGATGACCTCACTAAGTTTCTGAGGCCATCCTCAAACCTGCAATCTTCCTGTCTCAACCTCCCAAGTCCTGGAATTACAGGCATATGCCACCATCCTTGGCCCCCTCCTTTTCTTTAGTGGTGATACACTACTGTAGTGAAAAATAGAAAATAGAATGGCTATATGGAAATACTTTTGCACCATCACAAACTTGAAAGGTCCTAAGACAAACCGTCTTAAGCAAGAGACTATCTGTACAAAGAAGGTATCTATATCCCAAGAATTGGGCTGACCATTCATTCACATAAGAATTATTTATTAAGCACCTGGCATGTTGCTTCTATGAGGATCTAGATGCACAGGGAGTGCCCAGTGTGAGATGGAAATTGCAACATTAAATAAAGCAACCAGGGGCATGTGAATAAAGACTCCACAGAGAGGAGGAGTCTGGCCTGCAGGTGTCTAGGTAAAAGGCTCCCAGCCTTCAGCAAAAGCATGCATGGTATGTGACAAGTTGTAGCTGGAACACAAGTGTTAGGGTAGAGTGAGTAGGATACTAAAGGTTAACTGGAGCTGGTCCTGAAGGTTTGGAGGGATGATTTTAGGTTGAGCTTTCATTCTAAGTATGATAGAAGCCACTAGAGGCTCAAGCAAGAGAGTGGTGCCATTCAATTTAGGTTTAGCAAGCTCATCCTAGTTGTTGTGTCAAAAGAAGGCCAAAGGGGGCAAAGGCATAGGCAGGAAGGCCACTTAAGAGGCCACCGCAGCCGTGTGGGGAGGAGATGCTGGTGACTTAGACCAGGGCAGGAGCAGTGGAAGAGGAGAGGGGCAGTTGTATTGGGGATACATTCAGCAAGGAGAGCCACCTGTACCTGCTGAAGGACCTGATGGAGAGCAACAGAAGAGGAGTTAAAGTTCGGGAACTGGCCAAAAAGGAGTGGAAAGCCAAAAGGCTCCATGAAAAGGAACAGAGAGTCCATTTCTGGCAAATGGGTCAACTCAGCAACCAAGTGCAGACCAGATAGATCTATAAGTGAACACAGAATTATGACAGATTATGACAGTCCACTGCACTAGCAGCAGCTTCCATTTATAGAGCCTGGAGCAGACAACAGGGCTGTGTTAAGCATGGGGCCTACCCAATTCCATTTCTGCTTTAGTCAGCACCCTCACCACTGTGGACCAGGCACCAGACATGCAAAACTTAGAGGAAGAAGAAGTTTATTGACTCACAGTTCTAGAGATTTCAGTCAATGGCCAGCTTCCAAATAGGAGCCGGGACTGCAGGTCCTCAGGGCATCATGGCAGGGAGCAGAGAGAGGGTGAGAGCTTGTATCAGCTCATGATGGCAGAGGAGAGATGAGCAGCAGTAGCTGGACCCAGGAAAACACTGTCCCCAGCCATGCCCCCAGGGACCCACCTCTAGCCATGACACCTCCCCAAACATGGCAGCATAGATTAATACATAGCTTAATATGTGAGGTTTGGAGACTTCAGCTTGGCCTGTCTCACTTCAGTCTCAGGATCTCAACCGTTATGCTTCTCAGACTCCCTTCAAAACACTTCTTAACCAAACTCAATAAAAACTATAGTTTTTTAAACTCCTCTAAGGAGTTTTAAATACTTAACTAGCTTTCTAGACTGAGAAACAACCCCTAGAGTGGACAGTGATAGAGACCTTCAGTCATATTTTAACCCCTTGGCCTTCTGTTCGCATCCTTTCCTACCTGTCACTGGAACCCACTGAGGCAGCTCAGCATTGTCTTCATCACTGGCTACGTGTCATAGCTGATATCACACCCACTTTGGTTCAGAGGAGTCCTCCCATTGGAGATTTGAGACTCCTTCAAGTGTTCAGTGGGGTGTAGACAGCACCTTCTTTTTAGGCACGGCAGATTTTCAAGAGATCTTAGCATTATTCTAGTCCAGCCACATTGCTCAGTGAATAAAAACATTGACTTAGAGAGAAGTAATTTACCCAAGGCCACAGGGCCACTTAATTACAGTCAACACTCAAATCCAGGACTTTTGACGTAAAGCTTTGTACTTGTTACAAATGCTCCAGTGTTTGCATGCTTTTGCATGAAGATGGAGCTTGTTCGAAGTATTGATTGTGCTATATTTAATATTTCATTTTCAGTATTTGACTGGTACTCATTGTATATTGGATAGATGAATTGAGAGATGGATGGATGGATGGATGGATGGATGGATGGATGGATGGATGGATTTGGAAGAACACTCTTTCTTCTATACTACACAAACTTCCATAACAATAGTTGAACGAGAAATCATTTTTTCCATTGTTAGAACCACACTTCATGATCTTCCTTCCTAAAATTCATGTCCTCTGGTCCTGGCAACCACTCTTGGGCCACCACATCAGTATGGCTCCAGAGGACACCCCTCCTTACTCAAGTCGGTGCCCTGGCAGCCTGAGTCTCTGAAAGAAGCTGATAAGCCCACCACAGTCATTCTGGATGGCAAGCAGCTGGGATCAGTTAGTTTGCACACTGTCTCCTTATTCCTCCTGGAAAGATGCCTAGCTTGCTAACTGTCCAAATTGAATTTTAAAAACTTTAATTAGGTCACCATAAAGATTTGCCTCTTTTAATGGCAGAAAGCCCAGTTTCCTAAGTGTTTCCTCGGGAGCTCATCCTTTGCCACCCTCCATTCCTTCCCATCCCACACCCCATTAAGGGAGGACTCTGAATGGAATGTTGATGAAATATTATCTCTAGCAGCAAGCTTGGGGGTGCTTGGAAAATAGCCTAAGGATGATTACCAAAATGCACCCTTGATAAATATCCTTTCATTTACTCCTCACAGCAGTACTGGGGGCATGAGATCTTGTCCCAATGTCTCAACAAGGCAAGTGAGACCACAACATCTAAGAGACTTGCCCACCTCAACATTTGGATTTGAGTTCTCTAGGACATGCCCAGTTTTCTTTTGGTGATAATGATGTTCCAAATGGGATAACTTCCCAGTTGCTGCTATTTAGAAGGTAATCACTGTAACTAATGTACAAAGAAAACATGTTTGTCACCAGCCAAGATTTATTGATCACCTCTGCATACAAGGTAGATCTTACCAAAGATTCCTTTTTGACCTCAGGGCATTCAACTAGAGACTGCTTTAAATTCCCCAGTCAGCCACTTTCTCTACCTTATAACTTGGAGAAAGAGACATAACCCGTCAGAGCTTGAGTCTCCTCCTCTGCCAGATGAGCATCACAATTCGTATACAACAAATTCCCAACAGGATACATATTGCACACTCAAAATTGGATCATATACGGAGAGTGTACTATAAAAGAACCATGTAGCTGGTCGTGGCGGCGTGCGCTTGTCATCCCAGTACTTGGGAGGCTGAGACAGGAGGATCACAGGTTTGTGGCCAGCCTCAGCTACTTAGTGAGGGCCTCCACAACTTAGTGGATCCTGTGTCAAAAATAAAGAATAAAATATAGGACTGGAGGTGTAGCTCGGAGGTAGAATTTCTGAGTTCAATCCCCAGTGCCGCAAAAAAAATTAAAATAAATAAATAAATAAACCATTCACAAAGTCACCCCAGGATAAACCAAAGACAGTAACAGCCTGGTTGTTACCACTTACAGGTCCAAAGTCATGAGGGGAGTGAGGGACCACAGGAACCAAAAAGAGAGACTCTCATAAAGTTGGCATTCCTGAGAGAAACAGTGCCCTTTAGGACACAGCCAACCTGACACAACTTCCCAAGGCAGGAACCAGGGGCACCGGGCTCTGATATGCCAATGCTTCTCCCTCTGATTTCCTTTTGGGGAGGCCATCAGCAGAACCTATGAAAGCCAGAGAGCACTGGAGCCAGTCAGTGCAGTACACACAGCTGGTCTCCCCAGAAGGGTGATCAGGATTCTAGGGTGCAAGTGGAAGCCACCGGCACACAGCATCTGCTCCACCTGCATCAAAGCCACTTGAGAAGATGAAGTGAGCCCATGGAGGTGAGGGTACTTTGTAAAACAAAGAATGTCAAGCCAATGTACACAGTTACCTCCTACTCTAGGGATAGGAATTGACCATCACCAGTGATCTACAAGCTACTTAGTATACCACAAAAAAAGGGATAGAGTGGTCTAAAAGAAGAGGCCAAGAAGGGTCTGGCTTTTCTCCTCTTCAAAGGGAATGGGGAACTGGGTTTCAAGAGAGTCTCGTTTAAAGGGCTCTGAATGAAGCATCCTAGGTTTGCATCAGGATCTGCCACCTACCAGCTGAGTAATCACAGCAAACCTCTTAACCTCATTTCACCTCTGTACCCTCATCTGGAATCAAGGACCAGAGGTCTACCTCTCAGAGTGCTGTGAGGTATACAGGGGATATAGAACAGGAAACTCGCAATGCCTGACACATAGCAGGTACTCAAGAAGTTATGTTATGGAGTAAATTAATGCACGACTTCTAAGATTCCTTTTGGCTCTCAGGTGGTAGGAATCTGGTTCTGTAGTCTGGGAAAGTACTTGTGGTATCTGAGCAAGCTACCAAGATGAAGGTGAGAGCCATGGTAGGATGGGTGGCCAGAGCAACTGTAAGATCCACAGAAAGAAGAGGTTCTAGTGGAGACAAGCTGTCTCAAGTCATATAACCTGTAGGCTGTGGCAGCCTCTGAAAATGGAATTTGAATGCAAGCTAGGAGCTCTGATAGAATGTCTAATTTGTCAAAATAGGATTCTTCTGGCAATACATTAGAAATGACTGTGAAATTGCTTTCTTGGCCAGTTCCCCAATATGAGTAGATAACTGAGAATTAGCTGTTATGTGACTATCCATTTGAGAATATAAATAATATTTAAAAGGATGAAGAACTTAAAGGAAGGAAGCTGACATTTGTTGAGTATCTTGGGTTCCAACTTGCCCCTATAAACCAAGTTCCCAGCCTTCACATGGCTTATTTGGTAGAGGCAAACAAACAGGAAAAATAATTTACAAATAAATTACATAGGGTAATGGGCTGAATTGTGTTCTCACACACACACACAAAAAAAAATGT
Organism: Graphiurus murinus; assembly: GCA_004027655.1. Taxonomy (NCBI): domain Eukaryota; kingdom Metazoa; phylum Chordata; class Mammalia; order Rodentia; family Gliridae; genus Graphiurus; species Graphiurus murinus. The sequence continues at coordinate 7,355 of PVLC010028973.1, forward strand.
TCAAGTCCTAACCTAACCCCAGTATCTGTGATTGCGACAGATTTGGAAGCAGAACCTTTGCAGTTGTTCTAGAATAATCAAGCTAAAATGAGGTCATACTGGATTAAGGTGGGCCCTGATTCAATGACTGGTATCCTTTTAGGAAGAAGGAAACTTGGACACACACACAGAAGGAATGCCAAGAGTTTCCAGCAGCCACCAGAAGCTAGGACGTGGGGCAGCTTCTCCCTCAGAACCTCTGGAAGGAACCAACTTTGAATGATTAATTTCAGACTCTTGACCTCCAGAACTGTGAGAGTAAATTTCTGAGGCTTTAAGCAAGCAATACAGTAGTTTGTGGTCATTTGTTAAGGCAGCCCCAGGAATTGTATACAAAGCATGTCAGAGGATAGTTAAGTGCTGTAGAGAAAAGTAGCACATGGAGCAGAGTGAGAAGGGTAGGAAGAGGAGATGGGCAGGCCAGGGAGGATGGAGTAGGCAGGACAGGCTGCACTGAGAAGGTGAATTCTGAACAGACTGAAGGTAACAGAGGAGCGAGTCAAGCAGAGATGTGCAGGACCACAACAGGTAAAAGAAGCAGTACCACGGAGGCCCTTGGGGGATGGGCCAGGTTCAAGAAGCACAAAGGATGTCAAGGTGGCCAGAGTGGGAGCAAGTGGAGGTGGAAAAGGAGTCAGGGAGGTCAGCAGGACCAAGCTCTGGTGGGTGTAGGGGACGTGCAGGCCATTGCCAGGATTCTACTCTCACCTGGAAAGGGCTGGAGCTTTGGAAGGGTTCTGAGTGGTGCAGTGAAGAGATCCAAAATATGATTGAGAAGGATCGCTCTTGCTTCTGCATGAAGGACAGAAGCAAGGAGACCTGCTAGGTCACAGCAGCAACCCAGCTAAGGGTCTGTCCTTGACAGGAACAGTCGACAGTTTTCCAAGGTCATCTTCTGCTTCAGCATCATGCAGCCCACAGGCTCCCCACCCAAAGACCAGTTCTCTGGCCACAGCCTTGGTGCAGACCTATTCTAAGACCCACGAAAGAAGGAAGGAAAGTCTCTTGCAAGCCTCCTTGGGTTTCCTTGTCCTCAATTCTCATGTCTACCTCATAAGAATGTCACAAGAATTAAATGAGGGAACATCTGTGGAAGCGTTATTGAAAAGCATAAAGCACTAGATAAATGCAAGTGATTGTAATTAATACTAATAACAGTCACCCTCTCTTCACCCTGCAACTGTTAGCCTATAAATACTACCAAAACACTGTCTCGCGAAGAGATTGATCTCCACGTGGGAGGAAACTGGTATATACATCTGCTGGGGAGAATTTTTTCATTTAACAGATTTTTGTCATAACAAGATCAGCAATGCCCTCTTACCATGGGCAATCTGTCAGGTTATGCAAGTAGTCTCATCACGCAGAACTGGACCTCCAAAAGGAATAGCAGTCAACCAACGTGCAGCAAATTAAGTCATCTGATCCTTCTATGATGCTTTTTATTGTTTTGTTTTGTGTGTGTGTGTGTGTGTGTGTGTGTGTGTGTGTGTGTTTTGTTTTGTTTTGTTTTGTTATGATAGCCTGTTTTGGTTTTCCATGCTTAAGAGAGAAGTTTTGACTGAAGCTAAGCAAAGATTGGGTGTGGGGCACTAGAGGACACCTACTTGCACTTGTATAAATTTGTCGGACAAACATTCAGTTGTACACCTTACATCGATACAATTGCTATCTATTACATATACCTAAATAAAGCTGAAAGAAAACAAAAACAGAGGGCAAGATGGCGTCTTATTTGTTGGGTACTGGTCTGAAGTTAAAACCAAAGGGGATGGTTTTGTGCAGCAACTTGAGAGGGTTTTGGAGCATGTGCTGTTTCATTTGGGGGTCCAGATGAGCTGTGGGGAGGGAGGGCAGGGGAGGGGCAGCAGAGGCAGCATCCACTGTACAGGAAGGCAAGGGGCAGCAACATTTGCTGAGGCAGGCCTTCAATTGCCCGGTGCCTCTACAAGACTAAGCTGGAGAACAGAAGCACAGTGGTCACCTGGGTCTCCAAAGGGTCTTATAAGTGACTGGGAAGATATGTCAGTGATGGAGAAGTGGGGTTACATCCTGCAGGTGTGCAAGGGTGGTATTTAAATTATTCATCACACCAGGATGAAGTAGCCTGGGGATATCCAGGTTGCCACAATAATAGCTACATTCATTGGATACCTACAATTTGCCAGCCACTGCACTGGATGACTTCATTCATGACATTCATTCACTCATTCATTTATTCATTTGTTCATTCAATAGCTATGTGTGGGGCGCTTTCTATGTGCCAGTCTATGTTCTGGTTGCTGGGAATGCATCAGTGTATAAAAGACAAAGATTTTGGTCCTTGGGTGACTTACAGTCTAACAGTAGGAAATACATAATATGTAATAAAAGCAGTATCTAGCATACAAAGATACAGTAACTGTTATGGAAAGAAGAGTGAGCAAAGCAAGGGGTCTTAAAATTAGTAGGAGTGGGGCGGGAAACTAATTAGGGGAGTCAGAAAAGTCCCAATGGAGGAGAGCTCATGGGAGCCAAAACTCAGAGGAAAAAGCCATTGTGCATTGAGGGAGAATGATAGAGAAAAAAAAAAAGGAAGAACTGGCAAAAGCAGGCATTTGCCTAATGAATTGAGAAATGGCAGGAAACCCAGAGGCAGCTAAGAGAAGTGTGTGACAGGGAGGGTATCATAGGATATAAGTTCAGATAAGAACTCGAATGCAGCTCAAGTAGGATTTCATGTGTGAGGTTTGTTGTTGTTGTTTTCTTTGCTTTGTTTTGCTTTTTGGAACTGGGATTGAAGGGATTGAACCCAGGAACATTCTACCTCTGAGCTACACCCCCAGCCCGATTTAATTTTTATTTTGAAATGGGATCTTGCTAAATTGCTGAGGGTCTTGATTAATTGCTGAAGCTGGCCTCGAACTTGCAACTTTCCTGTCTCCACCCCCTGAGTACTAGGATTATAGGTGTGTGCCACCACCTCTGGGCTTATGCATGTTTAATCTTCACAATGAGACAGAAATGTACCAGTTACAGATAAGGAGATAGCAGTGCAGAGAGCTGTGCAGATAGCCTGTGCACAGATTAGAATCAAGATCATGTGGTTTACTAAACTATTCCCCATAGTCAAAACAAATAGAAAAATAGATACATACACACTTTTAGATGGAGTTTTGAGAGCCTTCTTTGATTTTTTTAAGCACTCCTGTTGGTTGGGGGGTTTTTGTTTGGTTTTTTCCCTTAGCAATATCTGAAAGTGACTAAGGCCAATCTGAAAGGAAGGATTCCAAAGGCTCCAAGAGCACACAATGGTGAAAAGACAGTCTCTTCCATGATAATGTTAGGAGAAAACTACTCAGGGATAAATATTAAAAGTTTGGGATCAGAGCCAGGTGTAGTGGCATACACCTGTAATCCCAGTATTTGGGAGGCTGAGACAGAAGGATCGCAGGTTTGAGGCCAGGCTCAGCAACTTAGCAAGACCCTGTTTCCAAATAAAAAATAAAATAGTGCTGGGGGTGTAGCTCAGAGGTAGAATTCCCAGAGGTAGAGGTTCAATCCCCAGTGCCCCCCGACACACACACACACACAAATTGTTAGGATCATTGGGGGGGGGGTATTCTTACAGGTTAGAGACCACAGTCATTTTTTTTAATTTAGAAACACAACTGAATATCACAATTTATATTTTGTCAAGGATGTTATAATAAATCCCGCAGTATCTTTGCATAAATTAGTAACAGAATTTTATTAAAGCAAGAACATTTAACACAAAAAGGGGGGGGGGAGAAAATGATCTTAAAGTATTGTTTAAATTTGGTAGAACCACAATGACTTTTTTTTTTCCTTCACCTTGGATTGACAAAAACTTTGCTCTAGACAAGGGTCTGGAAACTACTGGGACAGGCCATGGAGTTCAGCTACCACAAACTGTAAAATCTTTAGCCACTTTCTCCGAGCCTTACTTTTTTTGATAAAATTCATTTGTTCATGCAACATAAATTCATTGTGCCTCTATTATGTGCCAAACTGTATATCAGGCCCTGGGAACAAAACAAGCCACATCCCTGCTTCACAGGATTTACATTCAAGTGGGGGCTGACAGGTAACACAGAAATAAGAAATGCTGAATGGCAGTAAATGGCAACTAAAGACAACCTAAGAAGATGACGTGTATGATGTGAGCTGGATGCCAAGATCAAGTGAGGCCTGTGAAGGTGAAATGGTGCAAGACCCCAAAGATGGGAATGAGCTTGGTGGATTTTTAGATCAGAACAGATGGGCCTGATGGATAAGAAGAGAATGGTATGAAATGAGACCCACCCCAGAGGCAAGCTGGAGAAGGTCCCAGAGGGCTTCAGGCACTAGAATGAAGAGATAGTATCTTCTACCGCATGGGGTAGGAACCATCATCAGAGGATTTTAAGGAGGGTGTGACATGGCTGGTTTTCATTTAAGATCGCTTGGGCCACCAGAAGGAATAGAGAGAAACCAAATGTAAGCAAAGACTGGCCGAGACTTCAGTGGTCCAGATTAGACTGGGTGGGAGGATGATGTGGGTGTTCTCAAGTTAGAGCCGAAGAATTTGCTGGTGGACTAGAGGTAGGCAGCGAGAGAGGAGACAGAACTGGAATCAGGCTTAGGTTTGGCACTTAGGCATTCAGTAGATGGGGAAGACTGGAGAGGATCAGGTGTGCAGTAAAGACAATCAAGTTTGCTTGACTACACTAAGTGTGAGATACCAATTGTACACCCAAGTGAAGAGTTAAGGAGGCAGTGGGATATAGGCATCTAAAGCAGTGGTCTTAAACTTGGTTTCACATTGGAACGACCTCTGGGTAGCCCCCACTCCCCAGCAATCCTGTCTTAATTGGCCTTACTTGGACATTGAAGTGTTGTGTTTTTTTTTTTGTTTTTTTTTTTTGTTTTTGTTTTTGTTTTTTTTTTTTTTTTTTTAACATCCTCCAGGTAATTCTATTGCGTAGAGGACTTTGAAACCCACTGACTCAATTCTGGGGAGAGGCTAGTAAGGTTTAACTCTGGGTTTCATCAGGGTATAGAATCTATACTATAAATCATAGATTCCCAAAGTGGGCAATATGGCCACCAGGGGGGAATGCTGGACCAATGAGGTTGCAGGCTCCAACTGTGAGTAGTGGCCTCAGGTGCAACTGGGGGGCACTGAGTAAAAATAAGAAAAAATAAGAGGCAGTGGAAGTACCCGGGTGGGGAAGGAGTGCTGAGTAATTTTTTTTTTTTTTTCTGAGAGGGAAGGTGAGCCAAATAAGTTTGGGAGCCTCTGCTCTAGATAGTAAAGACAATGCACGATAGAGATTCTCCGGAGAGATAATGAGACTGAAGAAGAAAAGCCCAAGGTCCAACGCCTAGAGCACCTCTGAGTCCTGGGCAGCCTAAAACCCCACCCCAGGTCGCCTGAACATTAGGAAGTTAAGCAGAGGAGCTGGCCAAGGAACCTGAGAAGCAGCAGCCATGCCATTTTTATTCCTCTTTATGGAATATTGGGTACCTGCAAGGCAAGGGTTAACCCTCTCACCCTCCTCCCTCCGGCTTTCCCGGGGCACTTTTCCAGCAGGGAGACCAGCCTCTCCAGCCTTCCCTCTGTCAACTGTTTGGCTGCTACTCACGGCCATTTCTATTCCCCGGTCAGTGTAATGCAAACCAATTCATTTAGCAGCTGTTCCTCCTTCTGATTGTTTGTTCCAAGACATATTATTCCACATTTGTCCACATTAAACTGCATTTTATCATCCATTATCCCAAGTCCTTCAATGATCCTGGCCCCTCTGCATTTGATTGCAAGGCTCAGTGATTCGTGGTACCTGCAAAAGCTGTCATTTGCAGATTTGAAATCCTTCTTGCATGGCCATTACTTGGGTCATTAGTATCGATAACACAGAGTGACTGTACCTGGCGGCTTTGCAGAGGCAGGAAGAGACGTGAGGGGCTGGACGAAAGTTTGTTTATTTTTCTGTGCCCAGAGGACACCGTGACACCAAGTGCTTCTTCCTACCTCCCAGCATTGGGGCTTCCCTTCTGTCCCAACAATGACACTGGGAAAGTGTCTCAAATGCTTTGCAGGCTCCAACCTTGAGTTTTCATGCTGTCCTCTCCAGCATCTGCAGCCCCCAGAAATCTCCATAATTTAATAAATAGCTCACACCAGCATGCTTCTGGCTATTTCTAGTCACACAGGGTGCATTTTCCAACCATCTCTGGCCTAATTGCAAGGGACATTTCTGGATACCAAACATACAGTGACACATTTTCAGCATGTGATGTCCTGGCCACATAAGCCATTCTTTTCAACCCAGCCAATGTCAGCCCCCATGGGACATTTGGGAATGTGTGGGCATATTTTACGTGGCCACAATGACTTGGGAGGAAGGCTGGCAGGACACTAGATGTCCTGCAATGCTGGGGGCCAGCCTTCACCAACATGCCACCAGTGCCTCATTAATAAACAGCACCCCACTGAAAGAGGGGGTGCACTAATTTTGCATGGCTATTCTGAAACATCACCACAATTTGGCGGCTTAAAGCAACACATATTTATTATCTTTATAATCCTGGAGGTCAGACATCCAAAATGGGCTCCACTGGGCTAACACTGAGGTATTGGTAAGGCTTAGCTCTTTGAAGAGGCTCTTTCTAGATCCACCTTCAAAGCCAGCAAAGGAAGGTTGAGAGTTTCCCATGCTGCATCACTCCAACCTCTACCTCAGACATCAACTCCTTCTCTGTGCTCTTCCTTCTCTTGCTTATAAGGATCTTGATGATTACACTGAGTTCACCTGATAATCTCCCTATCTCAAAGTCCTTAATCACATCTGCAAAGTTCTTTTTTCCAGTTATACATTTTAATCCAGGGGAACACTTGCTTTCACACATCAAGAGTTTTGGAACACACGTACAGATGCCTTTAGAGGGCAGCCTTCCCTGGAATTTCCAAGGCTGAGTAGTAAACTCTGACCGCTAACACTTTTTCTACTTTATTTAACCTGCCAGTAAATGTGAAGTTCTTGTTCTCACATTGACCACACAGTGGGAAGTGATCCAAAGGTGATAAGTCAAAGTTCGGGGCTTTATGTATTGCAACACAAAAAAGAAACTGGTTACATAGATAATTGGGCATCGACTTCATCAGGGCTCAATAATATTAAGATTCCCCAGGCAGCTTTACCATTTGCAAAACTCTTTCACATCCATTTTCCCATTTGATCCACACAATGAATCTGGAGGCAGCTGGAGAAGTATTTTTTTTTTAATCACCATTCTACAGATGAAAAAACTGTGACCTTGGGAGAGCTGCATTAGCTCACCCAAGGTCAATAAACTGCAGGGCTGTATCTCAAGTACTTGGACTCCAGCCCCAGCGGTTCTCCACCACACGGATATGCAAAGCAGAGACAAACTTTAAGCCCATCTAATCTGAGTCTTAATTGGACCTGTCATTTCTAAGGAGGCAGCATGAAGCCATGAAAAGGGTTTAGAATTAGGGGTCAGGCGAAGAAGCCCAGTCTCCACAGCTATAACTTGGGGATGATGAATTAAGGTTTAATGAAGTGTTTTTCAAACTAGCCTGATCATTAGAAACCCCTGAAGTGATGATTTAAAAATATGGATTTTCATGTTTTCCCAGAGAGTCGAGTTCAGTGGGTCTGAGGGAGAGGTGAAGATGTCTAGATTTGTAATCAGCATGTCTGGTGGTTCTTATAAGCAGGCAAGTTGGGGAATTAACTATCCACAGGATTTCCATGTGCATTAAGTGAGATGATGTATGTATCAAGCACTTGGCATTATCTCTGCCCTTCAGAAATGTTGGGTTTTTTCTCTTCTCCCTACATTGATTAAGGGTTGTTCTTTCATTTCTTTGCTGTTGGTTATTTGTGTTAGGAAGACAAGTTCCTGTTTCCAATGCTTACACAAAGTTGCAGAAGTGTCATAGAGAACATGGCCTTAGGTGGTCGTGGGGATGGTAAAGGCTTTGGGTGGTGGCAGTAAATGATGGTTGAAGGGAGAATGCAATGGCTTTATTGAATTTCCTTCATTTTCCTGCATTGAGTAACTATATTTCACCATCCCCTTTCACCTTTATCCAGGGAGCGAAACTATCTAACCCAATACATTTATTTTACTTATCTACTGATTTATAAAACCCACCTTCTGCCATGAGCTCTGAGCGCATTACACTCCTATAAACAGCACACCTCATATCATCAGTCTTGTCAACCCAACCATGTCTCCTGAGATAAATTCGGCTGCCCACAGTGGCAATGGGAACTTTTATTTTGCAGGTGAATTCAGTGTATGCCTTCTCGGCTTTCAGAATCAACACCAGAATAAATCCACCCAGCCTCCCATCTTGCCAGTCTGGCTGCCCAACCCCATGTTTTCCAGAGACTCTCTGGCAGGTCTTTCCTGGAGAGCTGGAGAATAACTGGCTAGTTGATGGCCAGAGCTTCTAGAACCTTCTTCCCAGCTGAAACTCTGCCTAAAAAAAAAAAAACAAAAAAACTTCCCATGCTGGGAGAACACAAACTGTGTGTTGTCTCTATCTGTCCCCAAAACCTAATGTTGTGCTTGACATTAATAGAAAACCTAATGTATCAGTCAACATTCTTAGCTGTGCCCAATAAGCCTGACCATACATCTTAGAGGAAGAAAGATTTGTTTGCTCACTGGTTTTGGAGATTTCAGAGTTTAAGTCCATGTCAGGCTGCATCTGCAGAACTCAGAGGATGGCTCCAGGAGGCAGAGAAAAGGGAGAGAGCAAGTCCTCTGCTCTCACATAGTGGAGGCCAGGAACAAGAGAGACAGCAGGGGGATTCAAAGACACAAGCATAGTCCCTAAGGCCATGCCTCCAGGGATCTGCCTAAAAATTTTTAGGTTACCGCCTAAAAATCCACCGCCACCCTCGTGACTTAATTCTATCACCTCTGAATATCAATACATGAGCTCTTCCTGGGACGTTCCCTATCTAAACATAACGTCTGGCGTGTGTTTTGATATTTACAAGCTGTAGAGTTTTGGAGTCTTTATGGTTCAGAGGTTTTTGCTTAGACGGAAACTAAGTAATTTCACATTTCTCTCTTTATTAAAAAATAGCCACAACATATTTTTTTCTCTCACCTCAATCCTTTTCTTCTCAGTAAAGACCAGTGTTGTCCCCAAGGGACATGTCTGCAGGCAGTCTGAGTTGCCATGAGTGGGGGTGCTCCTGGAGTCTATTGAGTAGATGCCCAGGATGCTGCCACACACCCTACAATGCACAGGCCCCCCCCCAAAGAATCATCCAGCCCCAAATGTCAATAGTGCCAAGATGCAGAACCCCTGCCTTATGCCAATCCATGCCATGCTTGGCTAAACCAGTTCCCCTCTAATTTTCTGAACTGGCCTGTGATAGCGGCCCTGCTGGCAGCAGAAATCAGTTTGCGCTCATTAAGCAAATAGAGAAGGAAATACATTTCCTGGGCACCAGTATAAGCCCCAATGTTGTGCCTAGCCTGCCCCACCCATTATCTCAATCAATTCTTACAACCATCCTCAGCTAAACTCATTTTGCAGGTCAGAAAACTAAGGTTAAGAAAAATTAATTTGCCCAGGTTCACCCACCCAAGGAAGAAACAGTGTTCCTTCAGATGTCAAAGCCACTGTGCAAATAACAACTAGAAGAGTGGTGATGGGTAAATGATAGTGACTGGCCTTCACACACACACACACACACACACACACACACACACACCTCAAATATTATCTTTCACAGGCACTATAAATATCTAATGCATAGATTCTCTTTGGATTGTACATTTCCTTGGTATTCTGGTTTTCCCAGAATTGGAGGGAGGGGGTGTGAAAATAGAAGTCTTCTTGTCTAACTGCCAAGCATCCATGTCAACATACCCTCTTGCTTCATCTCCATTCACTAAAATCCAAGTGGATCGCGTTTCCTTTGCCCAAATCTCTTTATTCCTCGATTTGTGGTCATCTGTTCTACAGAAGAGTCCCCAGCCTGAGTTGTCAGAGGGGGTGCTGTTGGCATTGAGGAAAGACCATTGGACCTTCCCAACACTACCGGCTTCCGCAGCTCACTGCACACCCTTCAGCATCCCTGACCCCTGCGCAGTAAATATCAGGAGCCAGTCCCCAGTTCCTATGACAACTCAAACCATCCTGACACATGTCCAGACACTCCCTGGGGAACAGTGTCATTCCCCAGCTTGGGGAACCACTGTGTCCGGCCCCCACCGATGCCATGCCCTCCGATGTCCCACCTGGGCTTCATTATTGTTCCCAGACACTCAGGTAAACCACATACTCCTACCCAGCTGGAATCGTCTTCCAGAATTGGAAACGGCACTTCTTTGTATCAGACCACTTCTCCTCCCCACTCAGAGGAGCCCGGCTCGTTATAGGTTTCAACAGTGAAATCTGCCATCGCATCACCTGCTTTCCCCGCTGCCAGCCTTTCTGCCTCCTGAACCTCCTTCCTCCCAAGGGCTGCCATTCAGATCCCACCCATGGCCACAACACTAGGATGCCCTTCCTCCTTCAAGTTTCCCTGATTAGTCCAGCAGGAAGCAGTCACTTCCCTTCTCCTGAAACCCCCTTGCAACTTGATGCCAGGGCTAGACTAAGTTTTCCTAGAAAAGATCAGATAGTGAATATTCTAGGCTTTGCCAACCTCATGATTCCAGTTGCAGCTTCTCAACCCTGACTTGGTAGTGGGAAAGCCAGCCACAGACACAATTCAAACAGGTGGATGTGACTGCACCAAGGAAACAGTGTTTACAGATTCCAAAATTTGAATTTTACATAATATTCCATTGTCATGCAATAGCATTCTTCTTTTCTGTTTTGGGGTTTTCTCCTAACCATCTACAAGTACATTCATAGTTTGTGGGCCACACAAGTACAGGATGTGACATGGACTTTACCCCAGTCCTTTTAGAAATACAGAATCCCAGGCCCTGCCCCAGGCATAATGAATCAGATCTGCATTTTAACAAGATTGCCACAGTATCCATGTGCAGGATATAGCCTGACATGTACTGGGTGCTCTGGTTTGTTTTTATAATTGTCTGGGTCAGTGTCTCTCCCCATCCTCAATGCCAATACATGGTAAACTCTCAGAGGACAGAGATGACTGGGTCTTGTGTATCTTTGGTTCCTTACAGTATAAAAAAAATAAAATAAAAAAAATAAAAAAGAATGCAATTGCTTTGGAGAGAGAAGGGAGGGATAAATGAACTAATGAATTTGGAAAGCTTAATTCAACCACACATCCCCCCCCCCCCCACCGCCTGCTTCCCTCCTCCCTCCACTCACTCCTCAGACTCTCCCAGAAGCTTAGTTTCCTATTTCCTGGCTAATCCATGAGGGAGGGAGAGGGCTTAAACTGTACCTGAGACTTTGCTTTGCTAATTAAGATAAAGAGAGAGAGTTTGCGGATCATCTCAAATTGTTTAATGGAGAAGAACTGCCAATTTTACGCCCCTGGATCCACCTCTCGGGAGGACTGGCCGGCCTCCTTTACCGTCTCGTTTTGCTCCTGACCGCATTAAACCATTCCTATGGCCCTCTCTCACCCGTCTTCCAAGCAGCTCAGTTGTTAACACCACCCATAGTTCCTGATTTTCACCTGAAGTCCTGGCCCAGCAAGGCGGGTTTATAACTACTTGCTGGAGGGCTGTTCATCCTTCTCCTGAGAGCTCCACACGGACCACGGGGTTTCAGTTACAGTAAGAAGAAATAGAGATAAGAAATCTTTCTAAATGGCCATGCCCTTCAAGAATACCTAAGTCAATTCAGGCATAGTAGCGCACGCCTATGATCCCAGTACTTGAGAGGCTGATAGAGGAGGACTGCAGGTTAGAGGCAAGCCTCAGCAACTTAATGAGACTCTCAACAACCTAGTGAAACCCTGTTTCAAAATTTAAAAATAAATAAAAAAGGGCTAGGGGTGTAGCACAGAGGTAGAACACCCCTAGGTTCAATCCTCAGTGCCAAAAAATCAACAACAATAACAAAAAACAAACCCTAAATTCAGTTTCAACCTTTCATCCTTTACTGCTCTTTAAACATATATAAGCATATATTTTAATTATTTTTAAAATTTTAATAATAAAAAAATTAACCATTTTAATACAAACCATTCCGTGGCACTTAGTATATTCAGTGCTGTGCAACTGCCACTTTTATCTGACTGCAAAGCATATTCATTGCCCCAAAAGGAAACCCTTTACCTATTAAGCACCTATTAAATAGTTTTTCCCCATGCCTCTCTTTCCCAAGCCCCTGGTACCACCAATCTGCTTTCTGTCTCTATGGGTTTACCCATTCTGAGAGTTTTCTATAGATGGAATCATACAATATGTAACCTTTTGTGTCTGGCTTTGCTCATTTAGCATAATGCCTCCGAGCTTCACCTGCATTGTACCTGTGTTGGTCATTCATTCCTTTTTATCAGCTGAATGGTATTCCATTGTATGCGTATGCAACAATCAGTCTGTTCATCCATCCACTGATAGACATTTGGGTTGTTTCCACCTCTCATTTACTATGAATAATGCCACCGTGAACATGGGTATACAAGTTTTTATTTGAGTGCTTAATTCCAATTCTTTCAAGTACATACTAGGAGTGGAATTGCTGAGTTCTATGGCAATTCTATGCTTAACTTTTTGAGCAACTGCCAAAATGTTTTGTATATTTTTTTTATTTATTTATTTTTTTATTCATATATTGTAAGCATACATCTTTGTTAGGTACAAATTGATAATGATATATGTGCTCACAATTCTCATTTGACCCCTTCCCCAAATTCCCACCCCGCTCCCTCGCCCTCCCTCCCTCTCAAGTTCAGTTTAGTGAGTAACCTTGGTATATATTAGTGTGCCCCCCAACCCCGTCCAACCCCTTCAGTTAAATCAACTTCTTTGCTTTCAAGGGTCTCTCCTTTTTCATCTGGAGACCCTCTTATGCCCCATCATCTCCCTAGCATCCGCATACTAGGGAGAACATATGCTTCTTTACTCTTTGTGACTGGCTAATCTCACTTAACATAATGTTTTCCAGTTGCATCCATTTCCCTGCAAAGAACATGATTTTGTTCTTCTTTATGGCTGAGTAAAATTCCATTGTGTACATATCCCATAGTTTTGTAATCCATTCATCTGTCGATGGACATCTTGGCTGCTTCCATAGTTTG